>QJPP01004195.1:0-93708 GCA_003996215.1 Jaltomata sinuosa
AAGGTAGCCTCGTAGGAGACATTGGATGTAACCAGCCTTCAAATGCGGAGGAGTAAAAAGCAACTTTCGATTAAAATTAGAGAAATGCTGAGCTTTATCCGCTTCAATTCATTAAGGTATTACTATATATAGCCTTCTAAATAGTCAGAGTGGGAACTCAAAAGCAAGAGCTCTTAACCATCATTCCTTAACTCTAAAGGGCGTGAATGTGTAGATCAAGGAAGAAGGGTGGGATAGTGCCCGATTGATTGAGCGTCTTACAGCCAGTCATGCAAGCTAGCAAAGCCAGCGCAGAAGCAGCCCCCGGATCCACACAGGGTACTTCAAAGGAGGTTATCTTTAACCTACTGCTCAACAATTCAAAATCGAAATTGGAAATCTTTATTGGACCGTGATAGCCAGCTAAAACTTAACGGGGTTGAAGCATCTTCTTGGAATCACTAAGGAAGTAGGAAAGGATCCAGGGTTGCCTGAGGCCCTGAGAGCCAGGATGCTTGCTCTTGAAGATGAAGTAAACATGGTCATGGGCCAATATCTCGGTGCTGTTGAAGGTATGAATGAACACTTTACCCTAATGGGTTGGGGGTGGGCGGGAGCTTAGTAGTTGCTTAGTCGTTCAAAAGTCAGACTGTCGTAAGCCCGACACTATTCTATTTACTCTCTCAAATGAGGGGCTGGTTTATTTTGCTATAGGGGCCATCTCCTGTCATCCCTTACCTATGGTTCAGGAAAGGGATTGACCGGAATGATTGCAACGAGACACACCAACACCACTACTTAGAGGTGGAAAGGGGGGCGGTCGGAGGATGACAGAGCAATCACGCCTTGCTCCCTCCTGACATCTATTGGGAGGGAACCTCCTTTCAGAGTGTGATTCGTCGTTTCCAATGCGGTTAATTGCTATTAGGCTTTTTAGGAAAGTTCCCCTCTGCCTATGCAGTTAGCTCGACTCCAGGTATAGCTCTTAATGGGCATGTAGCCGTAGGCGGGAACTCTGATTTTGATCTTATTCTTTGGTCAGGCTGGTAATCCCAACCAAATAAGCAATCGCAATCGCTACAAGCAACCTATTTCATACCCTTTTCGTCGTACTTCCTCTTCTCCTTCTCTTCTTTCTCTCCCTGCCGAGCTTGTTGGAGTGCCATTGCCAAGATCTAGTGTAATTCCCTTTCCCCGGGAGCCAGTCCCACTAGTGCTAGTATCAATAGGAAGATCTTTATTGCTTAGGATATTTCTTGTTTTCTCCCCTGACGTGTAAAAGTCTTTGGCATAAAGAGCCCTCAATAACTTGCTTGTCCTGTACGCAATAACTGAGGATAGAGGGAGTTTCAACTCGGCCTTCTACTAAGAGTGTTGCAAATTCCCTTTCTTATCCCTTCGAGTTTAATTCCTTCCTATGTAACCAAGTCCTCCTATGAACCTATCCCCGCCTAAAGGATAGGAAAGATTACTACTAAAAAGTAAAGGCTGTCTTCGAGCAAGCTCTTAGCTTTCATCGTGAGTGAGAGAGGAATTGATGCAAGAGAATGCCCTGCTAGTCTTTACTTACACAGAAGAATAAGATGGATAGAATGGGATTTCAAGGCAAAATAGCCTATATAAGAGAAAGAGTTCCTCACTTGACTTCAAGCTGGGGAAGGCTAGTTCAAGAATTAGAAAGATCTCACTTCTGTTTACTCAGACGCCTATTTCTTATCGAAGACTCTGGCAACTGGAACTCATCGGCAGCGACTCTTACCACTGCAACCTAGGCACTCGGGCCTTGGAGTTGATCTGTCAGTCCACCATTACCAAAAACCTCTACTTTGAAGTGAAGCGACTTCGTTCATTCCCGAGTCGATAATTGCCAGAAGATGGAACCCAGTAATGGCACATCAGCTTACTGATCCCTTAATAAGCATTCATTCCTGGACATTACAAGTAACAAGTTATCCCCATATGGAGTCCGCCCAAGGGAGAAATCCAATCTAATGGGTCACTGGGACTGGGCTTGACATCAAAGACAGAGAAAAGCGTATAAGCGCAAAAAAGGAAAATTGGCTCAGAAAACAATCCCAAGGGAAGCTTCTCGCTAGTGCTTTACCCCACCACTGAACATTGCGTTGCTATGGCTAATAAAAATCTTTAAAGTGGTTCTGAATGACTTTGAGGAGGCCTCGGCGCAGCACCTTTCTCGCTCAAAGGTTCTATGAAAAGAACGTCCCACTACGAATTCCTATCCCATTAATAAAGTACAGATAAATAATATATTCCAAGTCTGACTTTTAAAGCATACGCATTGAAAAAAACCTTTGGCTTTGGACTTTCTGCTTTGATAGATCTTTCCTCTCAAAATAGGTTTTACCTAACCCACTATGTCCTTTGTTTAATACCCATTTTCAGGAGCGAGAATCTTGAATTGAAAACCCTTTCTTCTGCCCTCGCCACTTCTTTCGCTGACCCTATCCACCTCCTTTGCGGAATACCAGAAAAAGAGATGAATTAGCGGATCATAGGGCTAAGTCGAAGCATGCCTGAACTTTCTTCGTCGGAGACTGAGTTAATATACAATCCCACTTTGGAGACTTCCCTTCGGGATAGGTAGGATATGGTGCCACAAATTGTAGTCTACTCGGTATGCGTCAATTCTTTGCTGGAGAAGCCTAGATCACTAGTTTTGGAATATCGAGAAACCCCCCTCTGCCCGCATCCGTGGAACTTGCTTTGCTTTTTTGCTTTAAAGACCCCACCTTCTTCACACCTTCTATGATAGGGGAAATACTTCCGCACGAGTACTAATTTGATTAGCATAATTGTGCCTCTTCTGAGCCCTTGAGATTTTTTACATATCAGCTTCAGAAGATTCAATTGGATCATTCTTGGCACAGAAGAATGAGGAAGCAAAGGTAGAGTGTGCTCTGGAACTCCAACACTTGGGTTGAACAAAAAAGGCTCAATCTTTCACTATTCAGGAGTAAGGGAAATCAAATGCGATCGTCGCAAGACGCCCTGGAATTCCATTCTGTAGGGAAGGAGGACCTACTGAATAAGTCTCCAATCAATCTCCGGCGGGTGAGAAAATGGATTTGCCTCTTTCATTTAGTGTTCATTGTAGAATCGGACGCTTAACACCCGCCCCTAACTACGGGGGAAGTCACACTTTAACTTCCTGCCTTGACCTAGGCCTCACATTGATCGTTCTGTCCACTGAACTCATCAATCAACCTTGACCTTGACTCTCACTACGTACTCCAACTCTATCTATTAATGAATACGCTTTATCTAATGAAGCAGGAAGAAGACTAGGAAAGCAATCGAACAGACAAGGCTCTGTAAGAGAAGAGCTAACTGGAGTACGCCTGGAACGACGAACGAGGAGTATGAGAAGAGAGTTTTGAAGGTCAGATCGGGTTGGCTGGTAAAGCTTGTGTTCCAGGTCAATAAAGACTACAAACTAGTACTGCTAACAAGAAGCTAACAAAGTGAGGCTGCTAAAGAAGAGCTTGTTCCGGTTCCGGATACTCGAATAAGAAGAACGGAAGTACAAGAGGACAAGAAGGAGAAGAGGCGAGTACAGTTTCACTTCAGTTTCACTTGCTTGGTAACCTCTTTCCCGGTCAGAGATAGGAAACAATCCAAAGCTTGCAAGGATGTTAGGCTTCAAACGCTGTTAGGACAGATAAATTGGAAAGCTAGGATGAAATAGCCTACCTTGAATACAGAATCAATTACCAGACGGACTGGTTGGCCCACTTGTATGTAATAGAATCGAAATCAAGGCAAATTCCCCTGATGGCAGTGAACATAGGGATTCTCGGACGAACGAATGCAATACATGGAAGGCTTACGGATGTAGTATTGGACGGCTTTACCTACGACATTTCCTACTCCTACTTTTCATACAAAGAGAATGGGCAGCCTAGGAAACTTGGAATGATTACAGAATGCTTACCGCCTTCGATTCGGTCTATTCTAAGTGGTCCATTGGGTAAGCAGCAGAGGAAAGAGGTATATACTCATTTCTGTAGCTAAAAGGGTTCCCTTTCCTACTTGATTGAGATTGAGAGTCAGGGCATCAGAGGTCTTAGGAATCCCATCCCTAACGAGCTATAAGTGGAACAAGCGCTCTTAGCCTTTTTCTTGAGAGTAAGACTTGTGAAGTCAAAGACTTCAACCTGCTGCTTGACTTCTCGACTTGTCTATTGAAATAGCTCTTTGCCTTTAGGCACCAGGAGTAGGCAAAAAAAGATGGGCTTTCCTCCAACTGGCACAATTGAAATAGACGGATAGGAAGGTACAAAGTGACTCGACTCTAAAGGAGAGGAAGGAGGACATTGGATGAAATACTTCGTTCCTCAACTTTTTGAATTTCATTCTCTCGGGAATTCGGGTTGCAACCAAAAATGAAACTTGGTAGCACTCTAATCAGCTGTGATTCCTCTTGTTGAAAAGAAAAATGCATCTCTTTTTTCAGCTGTCGTGCATTTCTTTTTTAGATAGGTATAATTGGGCCTTCACTGACCATGTGAGGACTTTTTAGGAAAAAGATGTCCGGCCTACAAAAAGAACTAAAGACTATCTGATGAAATGCTTTCTCATAGTAAAAATAGCTGATGAATGAAAGAGAGCAGAAGTATGACCTTTTCAGGAAGAATATAAATAAAGCAAGATTTTGACCAGGCACGTATCTTAGGAGCAAAGGAGGAGGTAGCAATAGCATTAGCAAGAGCAGCAGGAAGCGAACAAAAGTGAGCTTGTTCTCGAATCAGCGTACTAGGAATCGAAGATTGAAGATGATTTCCGACAAGCGCACATTCATAGGCTGTTAGCAGGATAAGGCGAGAAAGATATTGAATGAGTTTAAAGAGCATTTATCTAAGCTAAGCCCAGTTAATCCTACTATCTTCAGGAGCTAAGCCTGGCCTCTTACAAGTCTCAATTGAGGCAGAAAAAAGACGGATTCTTAACCCGATGGGGGATCTTGCTACATAGCTTCATATCTAATCAGATGATATACTGATGCAGGAAAATTCTTCTAAAGAAGACGTGTTGAGCTTTCTTTCCTACGCTAACCCCCATAGTTGAATAAGAAAGTTCCGTATCCAGTTCAGGGGAAGGACAAAGGAAAGATTCATCGAAGGATAAGGTGGAATGAGATCCTCCGGTTTAGCTCATTTAGTTAAGGCGCCCAATAATTGAGTTTCGTAGCTTAGGTGAGCATCTGCGAGAGGTCTTGTGGTGCATCTATCTAGAACAGCCCTCAAAATGATCCCAAACAAGAATGATTACGTTCAAGTAGAGATCTCACCAGCGGTAGAGGCGGGGAAGACCTATACTATTGATTTCATGATACTGAGACTCTACTCTAGAAAGCCATAGTCTCTAGATAGCCCTAGCCAAGGTTCTGATTCTGATAGACTAGCCTTGCCTTCCCCACAAAGGAGATAGACTGGTCTATAAAAGATTCTGGAACTAGAAGAAGGAATGTAGGAGCTAGTCTTCAAAGCTATCTGCCATATGGGAAGCCGTGCTCATTGGCCTGTGGCGGGGGGTAATAATTATTCCATATTGTTGGGGTAAATAGCCCTTTTTCCCAACCCAAACTTGGTTTATCTGATGCTTGGCTGAAGCTTACTTGCAAGCACAACATTTGTCTCTTAGTCCTCATTGGACAACCTTTAATCAGAGAAAGAAAACGTATATTCTATCAATCTTAGAGAGAATCTCTATTCTACACGGAAAAAGCGTATTCAACACAGACAGGCTCAGGGAAAACATCCTATACTTGGGATAAGTGAGCACAAGAGTTTGTAATGAATGCTTTTATTAGTACTTGAAATAAGCTTTATTCCTCCTGGCCAATTCACCACTTCTCACTTACTTACTACTTACTCATTAAATACCGGCTTGAACAAGGAAAGCGGCCCCTTACCTTCTCTATTTCCTTTCCTATGGTTGACTGCTTTTTCTTCCTTTTTCCATACTTCAGGAGGAAGAGGTCGCCGGGTTCAACTTCCACTGGTGATGGCGATTCCTTCTTGAAAATAGTATATTCAGTTGAATATGAATATTCTAATAATAATATCGAATCAATTCCTATTCGAAAAGAGGTTGAGCATTTAAAGTCTCAAAGAGCTAGTATCATCAATGAGTTGCAAAGTAAGAGTCAAACGTCGGATGATCCTAAAAAACCTACTATTCAAAGCCAGGGGCAGAGTCACTCTTCATCTACTCTATTCATCCATCTACCTTTTAAGAAAAAGAAAAAGCATCTTGATGATGGTGTTTTTGATGATCAAACTCCCATTTTGCATGGTTTAATTCATTCTAATGGATTTGGGCATTTGATTTCCCTGAGGTTCATTTGTTGCATTTTGCCAAGTTCTAGTGGTTTGGAAGCTGTATTTATAAAGGGATTGGGGATAAGATAGCATGCAAATAATAGTGAGAGGTACAGTCATATATAATTCCGCATAAATCAGGGTAGAGCTGCGCTTAAGTTGCTATTTATAACGCTATGGTGTGATTGAGGATAGAATAATAATTTTGAAGCATGAATGAAATCTAAAAGTTGTTAGCTATTACTTCCTAAAGTCACATGGAACCTACTACTACTGGAAGGGACATGAGAAAGCACTGAATTCGTTATTACTGGAAGGGACATGAGAAAGCACTGAATTCATTGTTACTGGAAGGGAGCCCTACTTTCCTTCCTCCAGCAGGCAACAACACTGGGAGGAAGACGATCAGGATCTCACGTATGGCAGCTGTTGGAATAAAGTCCGAATCCAAGAGGTACCTACCTAGAAAAAAAAGGGAAACTCACCACTCACTGGTGAAAGAGGAGAGAGAAAGGACCAATTGAAGTCCCCGGCGACCAACCATGGTCCCTGGATGTGTTTAGACACTTTCTTTAGCTGCTCCCAAAGACATCTTCTCTCATATATCAAGTTTGAGGCCTTGGACGAGATAAAAGGCCTCAAACATTTCTTTATTAGTAAAAGGGATCTGAAGAAAAAGAGTTTGCTCATCAAAAAACTTTCTAAAGACTAACTTTAGCATAAGAAAGGGAAGCATGCATTGACAAACTATTCGACATACGATGGACCTAGCTGATTGATTTCATAAGCAATCTTCCTGGTCTAAGAGCTACCTGAAATTGGAAGTTCACACTCAGCGTGAAGGAAAGTGCTTCTACTCTCTCTGAGACCTCCATACAGTGGCACATCACCAGCCTTGCCTTAGTTCTCTTCTCGTTCAATGTTGTCTTTTTAGCGTAGATGGAAGCATGCCAAGGTGAACTTGACGATTTGTTTAACCTTTTTCCGGATCTTCTTCTTGCCCTATGAGCTTATGCAGTGAGTGCCGATGTTAAGGATCCTTTAGTTCTGAGCGAGGGCTTGACCCGTTGAGGAGGACATCTTCTTTTGCATCTCTCTTCAAATCGCCCATGATGGGACCCTTTGTCTACGTCATCGAAGAGATGGTCTTGGGACCCCATTTCCCACAGTAGACATAAGAATTTTCTTATTCCTATTAGATATGAGATAGCTCTTTATAGCCTCTATGGCAACTTCTCTTAAAAGCCTCGGTTGTCACCCCCCCTAATCAAATTATCTTCAATTACATAAGGGAGACATTGGCACGACATTGTAGTAATATTATTATATTGAATAAGAATTGTAGTAGGCTATGGGGCGCTAAAGAGACATTACTGACTTGAAGCTCTGACCTCGGCTGTGAAAAGTTTTTCGATTTCTTCCTTAGTATGTTTATATAATTTGCCGAAACGTAGCTTTTATTCATATATAGAATTCGGAAAATAGTCAGACTAAACAAAAAAGGTAAGGCTTGAACTGGCACTGCTGGAACCCGTTTAAGGGTCGCTAACAAAAGGTGAAAGGAGGTCCTAGAGGAAGAATCTTTATACGAGTTTGAGGCGTGTAGCTTATAGTTACAGTTAGCCGACTCAATAGAAGAATGAAACAGGTGGGATCAGAGAGGGAAGTGACATCCAACTTGGGAAGCTCGGTACCACTAGTAAGAGGAGTGGCCAAAGGACGAGAATCAAGCATGTCTGCATGAGGCAAGAGATCTAGGGCATATTTCTACTGACGAAGGATAAGAGTGGGCCCCTGCCGATACACTTCCATACCAACAAAGTAGTGGAGAAGGCCCAAGTCTTTCAGATTTTCATGAGCATGCAAGAACGAAAGAAGAGCAAGTATTCCCTGTTGATCACTACCTGTGAGAAAAATATCATCAACATATAAAAGAAGGTAGATACTATCCCCAGATGTGTGACGAATGAATAAAGAGGTATCACAGGCACTGCCATGGAATCCCTTTACTTTAGAGCACAATATAGTGCTGAAACAAGTGAAAAAAGCTCTGGGAGCTTGCTTCAGTCCATAAAGAGCTTTGTGAAGTCGGCAGACATATCCTGGATGAGTTGTATCCAGAAAACCAGGAGGTTGAGACATATAGACCTCCTCCTCAAGAGTTTCGTGTAAAAAGGCATTACAGACCTCCAGTTGCTTAAGAACCCAATTATATGTGCAAGCGAGAGAAAGAATAATACTAAGAGTTGTTGGTTTGACATAAAGACGTGAAGGTATCAGAAAAGTAAATACCTGCCTGCTGATGGAAGCCTTTCTCCATAAAGTATGCCACTGGAGGGGTCCTTCCCTGCAATGTATGTTGGAGGGTCAGCTTCTACTTACTTCCTTCTAGAAGCGAAGGTTGGCAAGGAAGACCCATTCATGTTCTATTCTATGCCATGCCGCAAATTCAGTATACCAATGTTAGTGAATCAGATTCTTCAAAAGAAGAGTCTGCAGGGGCAGCAAATCTAGTTTCCAAATAAGTCAGAATCTTAGCGGAAGCTCTTCCTTTGCCAGCTATTCCTATGTCAGCTACTACTTTGTCATAGGCTAAGTTCCCTCTATCTTCCGGGAAGGGAGTAGAAGAAGAAGTCCTCGTGACTCGGCTACATAAATTAGCATATCATCCGAATAGATTTACAGAGAAATATTGTCAATCAAATCTAGTTGTTTTTACCTTCCTACTAATAATATATATGGTCGGTGATGAGATCCCCTTTCCTACCTAATCTAAGACTAATCTTAGTTTACAAGATGTTTTCTTATGAAAGAAAGTGGAAGTTTGTTTTTACTCAGTGAATGTTGCCGAATCTCTCGCTCTATAGGAGTAATAAGCGAAAGGGGATTCTTTAGGCTACTCCGCGGAAGAGTCAACGCGAAAGAATGGTAGTATTCAACTTTCTATTCTCAATGTTCAAGTTCTTTGTGTTCGCTTATCTTATTCTTCTTGAATTGTCTCGAATTATCTACGGAGTTTGAGGGGTTCACTAGATTTTTGATTCCTTCTCTATTTCTGAGAGCTGGAAAAGGTAAATATTACAATATTATTTCTTCCCTCTCTTCTTCTTCCTCCCTGACTTCATACTCGCTCTAACCCAACAAAAAGGGCAGAGTTCCATTTGGTGGGTGGGTCTAGGGTGAACGAAAGAGATGTGTAGCAGAGGGCAGGTGAGGCATTGTGTCGTCAAACAGAAAGAAATTTGCTCTTCCATTTCTTAGTAGGAGTGCTCCTATGTTAGCAGGACATTTTGTGCAATAACTAGGTTTGAGTTAGTGCAATAACTAGGTTGTTTTTCCTCGCCTAATGGCTCTATCTCTGAGGTAACCCGAACTAGTAGCAACCGATTCTAGTAAATAAGATATTGTTTCATAGAATTGGTTGTTCTTTCTCTCTCCTTTCTTCTAGAGGAATTGAGTCATTCATTTTGGTCTAACTTCGTTACTGTACCCCGGTCTCACTCCGACAGCGTACTATCCTAGACCTCTATCTATCCCGACATTAATAGAAATTCATAGTTAGGTTAGCCAGCCCGGTAACCCAGACAAGTGGGAGGCTCCGCACTTTCCCTATCATACGATTCTGCCAGACTATTCTATTTCATTCATTCTCCATTCTGTCTACTCCACCATAATTTGACGATTCTTTCACATATGATCTTTTTCGTGAATTCGACATCAGTGATCTACGACCATCCTTTCTTCTTTCCATTCCAAAAAGGAATAGTTGGTTGATAGGTGCCCAGGCCGGGACATCATTCCTTTCTCCTCCTCTAGCTGCTGGTGAGGGGCAATCGACCGATCCCTGGAACCACATTTATTGATACGTATATGGATAGATAGATAGTGATTCTTCCTCTCGATGACGAGGGACAGAAAGAGAATCCACTTTCATCAAAATATCCAATTCAAAGGCAAGAGACGAAGAGACAATAAGTTTATTTCGGGTCACAGAAAGGATCGGATCGAAGGAGAAAGGTTAGGCACTTCCTAAAGTCATTTCAATAAGAGGTTGCTTCTTGCATCTTAGCTAATTCAACTATTTCATTGATCCGAGGATGAATTTCCCTTAGCCCTTAAGCTTCAAGCTAGAAAGCCAAAATTTAGTCAACAAGTACGGATTTATAGACTGGCATCTTAGAATAAGAAAGGATTGTTCCTGATCCGGAATTTGCAACATAACATAAGTAGAAGCATGTTATGCTAGCATAGAATAGTTGTACCGAGTGAAAAATTATTTTCTTAGGATGAACAGTATAAAGATCTTCTTCGTTGATAACAATTCATTTCTTCATAAAGGAAGAGAACTGGAAAGCTTTGATGCGAGGAAAGTCAGTCTATAAAGACAGACTAATTCTCTCTCTTCTGACTATCGCTTTATCTAAGCTCCAGTTAACCCAATGCAAGACTGAGGGATCTATAATCAGACTAACTCTTCTCTTTCCAAAAGTGGAATGCTTCTTTTATGCCATTATCTTCCTGCCAAACCAACTAGTTCGATCCAACCCAGCGGACTTAGAGTAAGAAATGCGTACTTTGAGAATAAGCGTATCAAAATAGTTCCAACCTATTCTAAGATAAGTTTCGAAGAGCAGATTAGCCGTAAGCAGATGACTAATTATCTCTGTAAACCACTGATTCAAGGCCTAGTTGAATTACGGCTATTATCACTAGTCTTTATTTCCCTTCTCATCCAGCTTGAGATCGGTTCTTACGTCGAGCGGGTTACAGGCTTTAAGAAATCACTACTGGGCCCACGGCTTCTCGAAGCCGAGAGGCTAAAGAAAAAGTCAAGTCCATCAACTGATGAAGAGAAGAAGGAAATGTCTCATGTTCCTTATTCTTATGCAGTTGGTAGTTTGATGTATGCCATGGTTTGCACTAGGCTAGATATTGCACGGTACTGTTAGTAGGTTTCTTTCTAATCCAGTCAAGTTTCAGATCCTCTGGCGCACCCTAGCCGAGCGGCCCTTGCCTGCATAAGCAAGCAGATTAGCTCCCTCATTCTCTTATTGTGCCGGCAGGCCTGGGCGAACGAGGTAGGGTTAGATTAGATGGAGGAGGTTTGTGAACGTCCGTCCCATGAAGCGCCAGGGAACCATGCATTCCTCCCGGGCTGGGCTCTCGCGTGTCCGGGATCTGATCAGATCTACCAGCGACCGGTTTATGAAACAAGGAGTTAAGCAAGGGCCAGGATATTGATAAAAGAACCTGGCCGAAGTCAGTCTTGTGTTCAATTCTGTGATTTACATGATTTCTTTCTGCCATTTGTCTTTCCCTTCTCTTTTTTCTCTTAGCAAAGGTAGGTTCAAGTCAAACTTTTGGCTTGCGGGCTCAGGGACTGCAGTCAGCTGCTTCCCTTGTAGTCGTCAGCTCGTTCTTGAAAGATCCGATCGGGTGTTCATAATCTGGAGTAAAAGGATTCGAACCTTTGCATGCTGGTACCAAAAACCGATGCCTTACCACTTGGCTATACTCCATAGGCCTGTTTTGGACGATAGGAATGGGAAGAGGGGGAAGGGAGAAGCAGGGCTCGAAGAATGATCCGTGCAAGGACTCGGGGATATAGCAAGTAAGCAGCAAGGTTCTCCCCTTAGGACCGACTACAACAAGCTCGCGACTCTAATAGAAAGAAAGGGTAAGCTCTCTGCTCTATTTTCTTGCAATGCTATGCCTATCAAAGTTGGCGAAGGCTTCTGTAACCTTAGACTCGTTACGCTGTTCGACCGAACTCGTTGGCTCCGCGTCCACTGAAAGTCGGTAACCTTCATCACCGTCAGCATTTGGTACTCTCTCGATAGCTTTAATAGTTCACTGAAATTGGTGTAATAAACTGCAAGCCCTTCAGAAAGAAAGACATAATATAATAATGAATTAATTAATAAACATTAATAATTCAAAAAAGAAAGGGTTGGTTAAGAACTATTGACTGTAAACCATAGCAGTTACAGTCACTCAATGGAGATGTTCTTGTTTGGAATAAAGATGGATGAACAGGCAATGTGATGGGCTTCAAGACAGGCCCCACCTCTTTATTTTTTGCTTTAGCTTCAGAAGACTCTTTCTCGCTTGGACCTTCACTGCTGTCTTTCTTTTTAGACTCTACCACAATCTCATCATCATTAATTTCAGGCTCGACCGGCTTATCAACAACCATCGACATAGGAGGATCAACAGTTTGTTTTCCACTTTGGGTAGTCACATCCATAACTTGTCGATTATTTATTGGATTTTGAATTGTATCACTTGGGAGAGTGCCCTTTTGATGCAGATTCAGGGTTGTAGACATCTGACTCATTTTTGGCTCAATCTATTTTATCGCTACAGAATGAGACTCAATCGTCTGAGTCATGCCAGAAAGATCTGCACGTATATCCTTTAAGATTCCCTCTATAGAATCAGCCTTTTGCAATAACTTGTTCATCAACTCTCTCATGGGTGGGAGTGGTTGATCAGCACCTGATTCACAATTTACAGGTGGGACATATAGGCCGCTCCTATAATTCTTGTAGCCATCTCTATTCTGCCAATCACCATCTCTACCCCTGCTCTTGTCTCTGTATCCGGACCAATTATAGTTGTCCTCTCTGTTACGACCTTGATGTACTTGGCCATTGGCATGGAAACTCATTTCTTAATCATTCAGGTAACTAACTTCCTCGTTAGATTCATACTCATCTTGCCTTGGAGCTCTTTCTTGTGAACCGATTGCTTTTACCTTTTCTAGCCCTCCCTTAAGAATTTGCTTCGCAATTAGGTCCACAGTTGTTTGCAAGCTTGCGAAACTCTATTTAATATCCTGAAGTTCTTAATGGTCGATGGAGCTCCCCACTATATATGTACCCACTGCACTCTCAGCTTCTTTAGTGTGTCAGGATCTGTTTGTCTTAGTGACCCTATCAAGCATCTCAGTTGCGTCATAATAGTGTTCTCCATGAATGCTCCCCCAGTCACAGTATCTGCTACCGCCTTTGTGTTAGCGTTCAATGCTCTGTAAAATATCTCCATCAGATTCTCAAAAGGGATTTTGTCTTTTGAGACCTGCTTCAACTTTTTATTGAACCTCAACCATGCTTCATGCAGTGCCTCTATGAATAACTGCTTGAAGTTATAAATTTATTGCTTTATCTACAATATCTTAAATGGTGGAAAGAACCTCTCAAGGAATTGAGTCCTCAGCTCCAGCCATGTATATATTGAATTTTCGGGCAGCTCACTCAGCCAAACAGTTGCCTCTCCAGTTAAAGAGAATGGGAATAGCCTCAGTCTAATAGCATCTTGCTCTACTTATGGCATATTATATGCTTAGAAGATTCCCATAAAATTAGACACATGCAAATTTAAATCCTCAGTGGGCAGTCTAGAAAATAATCCTTTCAGATTTAGCAGCTGGATTATGGTGCTGGTAATGTCAAAAAATTTACCTACTGGCAGTGGTGGCACTACTATGGGTCTAATACTTCCTACGTCATTCGCATCATCATCATCAATGTCATACCATGGTACTTGTCATGGTTGTTGCAACTGTCGGCCTCTGTTCCCTCTTGAAATGACTAGTCCTCTAGGCAAATATTGGTGGGCTTCCCCGTCTACTGCAGCTTGGGCATTTAGTGCAGCTTAATAAGCAGCTTGTTTTTGTGCCTGCCTTGCTTGCTCAGCTACCACATTTCAGGCTTCAAGGTCTACTACAACTACAGCATCTTCAGCAATAAGAGAATCTTCTCCTTCCTTTTTTCCTTTGCTCTTCTTCTGCCAATAACCAAGCAGTGATCTGCTCCGGTGTCTCATACTCTCCTTTCTTATCCATGTTCCTTAGAGTTCTAAGGAGTTTAGAATTGTATAGGATCAAGGGATTTCCTTGACTCTGTGTACTAGGCATGCACAAGTGTGCAACCTACATAACAAAACAAAAATAATAAAAAAAGTAAAATCAATAAATAAGGACTAATAGTGAAATAAACACAATCTCTCTTAATCCTAAACCGTATTACCTGACAACGGCGCCAAAATTTGATGCGCGCAAATTACATCTCCTTTTAGAAGCGTAAGCGGTCGCTGTTCAAATATAGAACCAAATGAAGGTTGAGGTCGATCCCACGGAAAATATGGTAGGACTATGGGTGATTCGTGTTTACTTGCACTCTTAGCCATTTATTTTCCTTGAGAGGTTTTTTTTAAGTAACAGTGAGTTATCATAACTTAAATTCGTAACAAGTAACAGTTATCAGTTTCAGCAGTTGTTATCAATAAGAGAAGCAACTAGGGTAGTGTTCCCCATGAGATCATAACTTAGTAAGGCATTTGTACTTAGTAAACCATCTTGGTACGTAGCATGCAGAATTGGTAAGTTAGGTTCACCTAAATCCTTGGTCCGGCAGATAGATGAATATCACCACACGCCTTGGTCTGGTCGTGGGTGTATAATTTACTAACCCTTACCCTGGATCCCAAATTAGCTATTCTCGGACAAGGTCAAGCTAGTAGATGAGGGTTGATAGCCTCAAATCTCCGTTGTTGAATAACCCTTTTCCCATCTGTTACCTCATTGGTTCGACAAGTAAGAATAAGGCGAGTTATAACATTTGCAACAATTAAAAAGCAATCAAAGTAAAGGAAAGAACGATACATGCATAAACCCCACCCTAGAATCACCAAGTACTTTGCCTACTTCGTTAGTCCTTCATGGTTCCCACAACCCTAAGTTGTGGATTTAGCTAATCATATTCATAAGTAAACAATTAATGGTTGTTGGAGCAATTATCAGTAGATACTTACAAGAAGAAGTAAAGAAATCCAAAATCTTGAAGAAAAGCTCTTGAACACTTCAATTAATCAAGAATAATCTTTAATCTCAACAACTTTTGTAATAAAGTCAAACAACCATAACAATGCAGTGATTGTACAAAAAAAATGAGTAACAACCAAAAATAAAACCTAAGGGGAAGTATTTATAGACAAAAAGACCAAATCCTAACTATTCTAGAAAAATTGGACGTGGCTGCTACCGATAGGATGCCCCACGAGCTGTTGTGGATGTGATGGGTGTCATGGGTGCCCATCGGGTCTCTTCAGGTCTTAGTTCCAGGCCTCCTACCTTGATACCACGGGCGACTGTGATGGGATTTCATGGGTGCGACGCTCGTCGTGGTTGCCCGTCGGCTGCACTTGCCTTCTCCCATCTCTGCTTCATTGTTTCCACGGGCGTCTGTGATAGGGCATCGTAGGCGTCATGCCCATCGTGGATACCCGTTGCCCTTTACTTGGTTGCTTCACATATTCTCTGGCTTAATTTGACGGGCTCTACGACATCACGTCATGTCATCCACGAGCATCATGGCAGCCTGTCAGGCTTACATGCCTTAGCTTCTCTGGCTTCCTTGTTCAGACGCCTTCTCCCATGGGTCTTCGTGGGTGTGACGCCCATAGAACATGACTTTTTGCCCAGAAATCTGCAATGCTTTGGCATTTTCATATTTTCAATACTTTTCCCTATACATGTAATAAACGACATCAAATCCAATAAAATGTACTTAAGAACTCCTAAAAATCCTTAGTTTTAAGCGTCAAAAGTGCCGTGAAATACCGACACATCAAGGCTTATAGTGTGATCGCTCAAATATATTGGACTACAAGCTCAAAAAAACTGACTATGAAACAAGAAATTAGGTGGGTCATCAAGTATATATGTCTCAACAAATAAATATCTTTATCACTTCTTATACAGAACAAGACTTAAAATTTCGCTTTGCAAACACTCAGGACAAGTTCTAGACATCAATCATAAGCACTGAACATATAAAATTTCTGACTCACACATTGGCACAAGACTCTTACAGGACAGGATTCCCCGACTCTCTCCTCAGAAATAAGTTGAGACAAGACAATTATTTCAAACACTTATACGTGAGTCAAGATATGAAACTAGGCGTCAGAAATAAGACACCCATTATTTTCAAGGTATAAACAAAATCAAAAAAGTGTCATTATATCTCTATCCTATAAAAAAATAAAATTTAACCAAGTCCGATTCAATGAACTATCAAGCCTAAAAAAATCGTTGCACAAAGAAAATTTAAGGGGTTATTACCAAAAAAATTAGAATAAGAATTATGCAGAATTAAAATAAGCAGCTACATATATATATTTCTCACCCCACACTTTAAATTGTGTCATGTATCTATGACACACAAATAAAAAGTAAGAGGTAAGAAAATTCTCCTGAATTTTTTCTTCTCTGAGAATTTATGAACTCAACCCCTAATTCTGAATTCATTCCTCGTTTATGCTCACTGGGGTTCTTCAGAAATTCCAATAGTCCAAATCCTGCGTAGTACATACGTAAGACCTACTCTTTTTTTTCTTTATTGGTTTCATTTTGAGTGATTAATTATTCTTGCATGATGTTCCTTAATTTGTTCTAGCATTCTTTCACAGGATCAATTCATATGTCTTCTTGAAAATCGTTCATACGTCTTTCTGAAAATCTCCGACAATAAAATTCATAATGTCAAGGTTAGAATAAGAATGCAAATAAGAAGGATCGTGAGAATATTCTCCGGGGATATCCAAGTGAAATCGTTCTTCATTCTCTTCTGATACATATTGTAATTGTAAAAAATGGGATGTAACGATCCAAATGGGTGTGAGTGACACCCACACTTACCCTCCGCTAGGAGAATCAACCAACCTAAACCTTAGTCTTATACTTAGTCAATTTTAGAAGAATAATAAACCAAATCAATATTAAATTATCAAACTAAGTGAAGTCAACCAATAAAACAAAAACTGAGCAAAAATCATCAACTAACATATCCCTAAGAACTGAAAATTATCGTACAGAACTCTAAACCAACATATCGTCTAAGATATTCATAAGTACTAAAAGCAATATATAATAGGAATTTCATTATCTAGAAGAAAGACAACAACTCGTGGAGGATTCATGGCAGCCTGAGAAGTAGTGCTCACCCTTGAATCTGTGGTCAACTCTTCTACTCTAGCCGAGGTCGCATCTCAACCTCTGAAACATGATTTGCACTCAATGAAAGAAAATCACATTGTAGTATCAGTACCAAATACGATGTACTGGTAGGTATCATAGGTCGACCAAATATAATACATGAATGTAGCAAAAGCATATAACAAGTAAAAGAACTTCAACACTTAGCGTATAATCAGTCAATAGATAGTCTTTTCAAGTCAATTCATGTCACGCCCCGAGGCTAGCCCCTGGACGTAAAATGGGACCTAGGATCACAAGTGACCCCAAGCTAACCCTGAAGCTAGCATATCACAAGCATACTGAATATAATTCTAAACAAACGAAAGCATACTGAACAAATCATAATTGAAAGGACAATGACTCTAAAAATATCTGAAATGATAGTCTGCCTGAGAATCAACTGAACTACATAAGCTAAAGTCTGACTCTATGTCTGAAAGCCTCTAATACTGATGAGTTGCTAGGACAAACCCCCAGCTAATACTAAATACTGAAAATAGAAACAAACTGACTAACTCAAAAGCATGTAAAGATATGTCCTCGGATGATAAGGACTCATCATTGTTTGTTGCTGAGGTGGCACTGGTACGTGCTAATCACATAGCTGAAGCTGAGAACCTGAACTTGCATCATCATAGGATGCAGCATATAGAGTATGTGTCAGTACTTTGAATGTACTGAGCATGAGGGATATGCAAGGCTAACTGAATTGTAAATATGCTAAAATACTGAAAAGCTGTAAACTGAACTAAATTGTAGTACATAGGCCCAAATATAAGCGTGCATAAAAGAGATAAAATGCAAGATTCCTCTTAAATATACTAGAAGCTGAAACAAACATAACTGAGGGCCTAATGCACTTTACTGAAATTAAGACTATGAGAGAGTCTATTAACCGACATAAACCACGTGAGCTAGACGTGGAGTCCGATGTATATGCCCCATCGAGAGGACCCAATATACCTTGCCAGGGTATAAAGGCAAAGCTGATGTGATCACTACTTCTGAGGCCCAACTGAAGGGCTAAATAACGTACGGTGGCACGTAGTTTTGGGACTTAAGGTTACGCTAAATCCTAGTCCAACTTGGTGCTAAATCCTACTCCCAAATTGAATGTCAATAGCTCATTTAAAACTGAAGTTCTGAATTAACTAAACTGGTCTGAAAACATTACTTTTTTGAAATACTGTAGTAACCTGAAATCTGACTGACTTCTTGTTTTTAACTCAAAACTAGTAGTCTAGGTTAAATTTTGAAGAAAAGCTAACACTCTTAGAAAAATACTATAATTTAGGATTAAGTCCTTGATTTCTCAAAACCCTTGTAGCGAATCCATGCAATTCAATATGATCAATATATACTTCATTAAAACAGGGTGATAATCATATATATAAAACATATGCATTGAATTCTGTAACAATCTGCATAAAAGGGCAAGAACCTTAGTTTCTAAATTCATGAAAATCGCTGTAAAAGTCAGAGATTTTTGGGCATAAGGGAGAACTAAACCCTTATTGAATACCCACATACATGATGGAAGAAGAATCTTCAAGAAAATATAAAGTTGAACCTTGGAGGAGAAAGCCCTAGGTTTGGATAGAGAGAAGAATCACTTCTGTTCTTTTCTTTGTGAGACTTGAGTAACTGAATGAGGAAACTCACCTAATTTTGACTAAGCCTTAATAAAATAAGCCTAATATTATTTATAGTCGGTGCTTAAGTAAAAAGGAAAGGTCTAAAATACCCTTGAGGAGTTAAATTATAATCTGCTAAAAATTTTGTGATTCAGGCACCACGACTTAGTCAACGGACCGTAGTCCCGAACGATGGACCATCGGATGAATCGTGATTCTGTCCTTGAGACCTGGGGGTTCTATGATGTCATGATTTCATAAGTAACAGGATGGACCATAGTTCTGAACTATGGTCTGTGGTCTGACTCGTGGTCTCTGGGACCTAAACTGAGGGTCCTCTAAAAAAGGAGACCACGAGTTCACAGGACAGACCATGATTCTGAATGATGGTCTGTGGTTGGACTCGTGGTTCCTGAATCAAGAATTTGGGGGCCTCTGGAAATTGGAACTACAGTTGAGATGATGGACCGTGGTTCTAAACTACGGTCTGTGATCTTAACTGTGATTCTTGAAAAGTTAAGTTTTTTTGAAATTTTTTCTGCTGAGTATCAGCCAGTAGTTTGTTCAGATCCTGGGGTGTTACAATATCTTTCCCTTGGGATCATTCGTCCTCGAATGAAGATTAAACAAACTTAGTTTGGAGGGAAATGATTGCAATCCCTACCAACTGAATACTGGAAGATGATGTCTAACTGAATTGAGTTCTATGGACATGAAAACATGCTGAAATGCAAGAATAATTGAGGGAACATGATGCTGAGACTGAAATACACACGAGTAGACTAAAAGACTGGAGAGAAAGTATTACCTCAAGCTGAAGCTGAATTGGAAGGGAAGAGGTGTGGGTACTTGGTCATCATAGCTGCTTCTGCTTCCCAAGTAGCTCCCTCGACTGACTAGTTCCTCCAAAGGACTTTCACTGAAGCGACCTCCTTGTTCTTTAATCGATGCACCTGACGGTCAAGAATCTGAACTAAAACCTCTTCATAAGAAAGACTATTCTTCACACCCACGCTTTCTAAGGGCACAACTAAAGCTGGATCACCAATGCATTTCTTTAACAAGGAAACATGGAAGACTGGGTACACCGATGCTAAGTTTGCGGGCAAGTCTAACTCATAGGCCACCCTGCCAACTCTCCTCAAAATATTGTAAGGGCCTACATTTCGGGGACTAAGCTTTCCATTCTTACCGAATCTCATCACACCCTTCATGGGTGACACATTCAGAAAAACCCAATCATCAACCTCAAACTCTAGATATCTTCTTCTCACATATGCATAAGATTTCTGACGACTTTGAGGAACCTTCAACCTTTCTCTAATAAGTTGAACCTTCTCCTAGTTTCATGGACTGAATCTGGCCCTATCAAAGCTGTTTTACCTACCTCAAACTAGCATGTAGGTGACCTACACCTCCGCCCATAAAGTGCTTCATACGAGGCCATCTGAATGCTAGAGTAAAAGCTGTTATTATAGGCAAACTATATAAGAGGTAAGTGATCATCCCAATTACCTTTGAAGTCGATTACACAAGCTCTCAACATATCCTCTAAAGTAAGAATGGTACGCTCTGCCTGACTGTCTGTCTGTAGGTAAAAAGTTGTACTAAGATTAACCTGAGTACCAAGACCCTTCTGAAATGATCTCCAAAACTGAGATGTGAACTGGTACCCCTATCTGAGATGATGGATAAGGGAACTCCATGCAACCTGACTATCTCATGGATTTAGAGTCTGGCATAGTCCTCTACTGAATCGGTAGTCTTGACAGCCAAGAAGTGGGCTAACTTAGTCAGCATGTTTACAATCATTCAAATAGAATCATGTTGCCTGCGAGTATGAGGTAAGCGTGTAATGAAGTCCATATTGATGAGCTCCTACTTCTAAGTAGGAATTTCCATCTCCTGAGTCATACCACCCATTCGTTGATGTTCTACCTTCACTTGCTGACAGTTGGGACACTTAGCCACAAAATCAGCAATGTCCCTCTTCATACCATTCCACCAATAGACTTCATGTAGGTCACAGTACATCTTGGTGGCACCAGGATGGATGAAATACCTGGAGCTATGAGCCTCTGTCAAAATAAGCTGGCTCAAATCACTTACATTAGAAACACATAATCAACCCTGATAACGAAGCACATCATCTCCCCCTTGGGAGAAAACCTCTACTCTTTGTTGTTGGACAACACCCTTCAGCTGAAGTAAGATGGGATCACTGTCTTGTTTTTCCTTCACCTCGGCTACCAATGAGGACTCTGATGTATTTTGAACAATGACACCACCCTCTGATAAATCTGTGAGGCAAACTCCTAATCGAGCAAGCCTATGGACATCCTTGGCTAATTCCTTCTTTCCTTTCTCAATCTGTGACACACTACCCATGGATAACATGCTAAGTGCATCAGCTACTACATTGGCCTTATTCTGATGGTAAAGCACACTCATGTGATAGTCCTTAAGGAGCTCTAACCACCTTCTCTGACGAAGATTCAACTCCTTCTACGTGAACACATACTGAAGGCTCTTGTGGTCAGTAAACACATCTACATGGACACCATACAAGTAGTGTCTCCAAATCTTCAAGGCAAAGACCACTGCTGCTAACTCAAGATCATGAATCGGGTAGTTCTTCTCGTGAATCTTAAGTTGTCTGGAGGAATATGCAATGAATTTACCATGCTGCATCAGAACACAACCTAGGCCAAATCTGGATGCATCACAATATACTACGGAACCATCTAAACCCTTTGGTAGAGTCAAAACTAGGGTTGTGGTCAACCTAGTTTTCAACTCTTGGAAATTCTTTTCGCATTCATTTGACCATTGGAACTTAACCTTTTTCTGATTCAACCTAGTCAATGGAGAAACTATGGATGAAATACCATCCACAAACCTCCTGTAGTAACCAGCCAGACCCAAAAAGCTCCTAATGTCTGTCAGAGAAGTGGGTCTAGGCCCATTCTTTACCACCTCTATCTTCTGAGAATCCACTCGGATGCCTTCTTTACATACCACATGACCCATAAAAGCGACTGACTACAACCAAAACTCACACTTATGGAATTTGGCAAACAACTGACGATCCTTTAGAGTTTGAAGCACCACTCTCAAATGATTAGCATGCTATTCCTCACTCCGCGAGTAGACTAAAATATTTTCTATAAAGACAATAAAGAACATGTCCAAATACTGCTTGAACACCCTATTTATCATCCATAAAAGTTGCAGGAGCATTCGTTAGTACAAAACATATAATCACAATTTCGTAGTGACCATACCGAGTCCTGAAGGCTATCTTTGAAATGTCACACTCTCTAACTTTGAAATGATGGTAACCATATCTGAAGTCAATCTTGGAGAAATAGCTGGCACCCTAAAGCTGGTTGAACAAGTCATCAATCCTGAGGATGGGATACTTATTCTTGATTGTGACCTTGTTCAACTTACGGTAGTCTATGCATATCCTGAGGGAACCATCATTTTTATGCATGAAGAGAACTGGGGCACCCCATGGAGAGATGCTAAGTCTGATGAAAGCTTTTTCTAGGAGTTTTTTAAGTTTTTCTTTCAACTCCTTAAGCTCAGCTGGAACCATTCTGTACGGAGGGATAGATATGGACTATGTATCTGGAAGAAGGTTTATCCCGAAGTCAATCTCCCACTCCGGAAGGACTCTAGGCAGATCTTCAGGAAACACCTCTGGAAACTCATTAACTACTGAAACTGACTGGAAAGGTGGGGTTTCAGACTCAGGATCCTTAACCCAAACTATATGGTAGATGTAACACTTTGAGATCATCTTCCTAGCTTTGAGGTAGGATATGAAATGACCTTTTGATGTTGGAGGGATACCCTTCCATTCTAAGTCAGGCTAATCTAAAAAGTGTAATTTCATGACTCTGGTTCTGCAGTCGACTAAGGCATAATAGGTATATAGCTAATCCATGCTGAGAATGACATCAAAGTCGGTCATATCTAACTCTACTAAATCTGGTGAGGTGATTTTATGAAGGACTAAAACTGGGCAATCTCTATATACCCTCTTATCTAGGATTCACTCACCAACTGGTATAGAGATGGGATGGGCTCTAAGA
Organism: Jaltomata sinuosa; assembly: GCA_003996215.1. NCBI lineage: Eukaryota > Viridiplantae > Streptophyta > Magnoliopsida > Solanales > Solanaceae > Jaltomata > Jaltomata sinuosa. Next base: position 23,096 of record QJPP01004195.1, read on the forward strand.
GTTTTTTGGGACTGACTCTGAATTTACATGTAATATATGGGGTTACAAAAGATAAGAAAGCCCTTGGGTCTAACAAGGCATAAACATCAAGAGAAAAGACTAATAACATACCGGTGACTACATCTAGTGAACTCTCCTGATCCTGATGGGAAGATATAGCATAGAGACGGTTCTGATGCTGACCGCCACCTGTGCTAAAAGTAGTACTCTGCTAAGCTGTGTGACCTGCTGGAGCTACTGAAGTGGTAGACTGAGCTCTGTTACCTCCTTGTCCTTGGCTGGTAGAAGGGAACTCCTTCAACCTATGGACGAGCTGACCACACCCAAAACACCTCTCTCTGCTAGCCAAACACTCATCTGGATGATTCTTACCATACTTAGGGCAGGCTGGAAAAGTGTGGTTACCTGAAATACTGCCTTGTGGCTTAGATCATGCTGCTCTCTTTTTCTGATCCTATCGAGGCCTGGGGATTGAGCACTAGCTGATGAAGGTGCTGGGGCTACAGACTTATATTAAAACTGTGAGCGATTTCCACCGCCCGACCTCTACTGAGAATATTCATAGTTGCCTGTCCTAGCCTTCTTACCATCCTTAGCTATCTCCTTAAGCTTATTTTCTTCAACCTGCTGAGCATGGGTCATCAGTCTAGAGATATCCATATACCTTAATGACATAGCATTCCTGCACTCTATTTTCACCAAATCAGATACCCAATGCAAGAACTTGCCCATTTGTGCCCTCAGATTGGCCACCATAGATGGGGCATACTTGGAAACCTGAGTGAACTTTAACCCATACTCTTGGACCGACATCGATCCCTGTCTCAAATTCATAAACTCTTGGGCCTTAACCTCCCTCAACTCTCTCAGAAAGAACCTGTCCAAAAAAAGCTCCAGTAAAACAATCCTGTCGCAGGAGCTGCATCTACACCCCAGTTGTCTTTCCACTGAGTGAACCAAATGTGAGCCAAATCCTTGAGTTGATAGGATACTAACTCAACGCTATCAGTACTAGTCACTTGCATTACCTCAAGAATCTTCTTGATCTCATCAATGAAATTCTGTGGGTCTTTACTAACCTTTGACCCTAGAAACTCTGGCGGATTCATGCGAACAAAATCTCAAACCCTGGCTACAGCTGATGCACCATTTTGGTTTTCAGGAACTGGGGCCTGCTGATTAGCCTAATTGGCTATAGTCTGAGCTAATAACTGGATCACATTATTGAATTATGCGTTTGTAATCTCATGGTTTGGGACTGGAGTATTAGCATTAGAATACTTGCGTTAGCTCTACGAGGAGGCATGATCTGAAATGCATAACGAATAGATTAGAGAGGAGAAATTGAATGAAACTTCATCACATGATAAAGATAATGAAAGAAATGAAGTTTTTCTTAAACACCTTGTAGCCTCTCCCTCATAGGTATGGCGCGCTTCACACCCATGAAAGAGACTCTACTTAGTGCGGCTTTCAGACACCTTAGGACTCTTGAACCTGATGGTCTAATACTAAGTTTGTCACGCCTCGAGGCTAGCTCCTAGACGTAACACGGGACCTAGGATCACAAGTGACCCATAGCTAACCCTGAAGCTGACATATCACAAGCATACTGAATATAATTCTAAACAAATGGAAGCATACTGAATAAATCATAATTGAATGGAACAATTACTCTAAAAATATTTGAAATGATAGTCTGCCTGAGAATCAACTGAACTACATAAGCTGAAGTTTGACTCTATGTCTGAAAGCCTCTAATACTGATGAGCTGCTGGGACAAACCCTCAACTAACTCTAAATACTGAAAATAGAAACAAACCGACTAACACAAAAGCATGTAAAGATATGTCCTTGATAAGAGGACTCACCCCTGTCTGTTGCTGAGGTGGCACTGGTATGCACTAATCACGCGGTTGAAGCTGAGAATCTGAACCTGCATTATCATAGGATGCATCATATAGAGTATGCATCAGTACTTTGAATGTACTGAGCCTGAGGGATATGCAAGACTAACTAAATTGTAAATATGCTGAAATACTGAAAAGCTGTAAATTGAACTAAACTGTAGTACATAGGCCCAAATATATAAGCATGCATAAAAGAGCTGAAATGCATGAGTAATCTAAAACATACTAGAAGTTGAAACAAACATAACTGAGGGCCTAATGCACTTTACTGAAATTAACACTGTGGGAGAGTCTATTAACCGACATAAACCACGTGAGCTAGATGTGGAGTCCAATGTATACGCTCCATCGAGAGGACCCAATATACCTTGCCAGGGTATAAAGGCATGGCTGATGTGATCACTAGTTCTGAAGTCCAATTGAGGGGCTAAATAACCTACGATGGCACGTAGTTTTGGGACTTGAGGATACGTTGAACCTTAGTCCAACTTGGTGCTAAATCCTACTCTCAAACTGAATGCCAATATTTCATTTGAAATTGAAATTAAGAATTAACTAAACTGGTCTGAAAACATTACTTTTCTGAAATACTGTAGGAACCTGAAATCTGATTGAGTTCTTGTTTTTAACTCAAAACTAGTAGTCTAGGTTAAATCTTGAAAAAAAGCTAACACTCTTAGAAAAATATTAATTTAGGGTTAAGTCCTTGATTTCTCAAAAATGTTGTAACGAATTCATGCAATTCAATATGATTAATATATACTTCATTAAAACAAGATGATAATCATATATAAAACATATGGATTGAATTCTATAACAATCTGCATAAAAGGGCAAGAACCTTAGTTTCTAAATTCATGAAAATTACTGTAAAAGTCTGAGATTTTTGGGCATAAGGGCGAACTAAATCCTTATGAATACCCACATACATGATGGAAGAAGAATCTTCAAGAAAATTTGAAGTTGAAGATTGGAGGAGAAAGCCTTAGGTTTGGATGGAGAGAAGAATCGCTTTTGTTCTTTTCTTTCTGAGACTTGAGTGACTGGATGAGGAAACTCACCTAATTTGGATTCAGACTTAATAAAATAAGCCTAAGACTATTTATAGTCGGAGCTTAAATAAAACATAAAGGTCTAAAATACAATTGAGGAGTTAAATTATAATCTGCTGAAAATTTTATGATTCAGGCACCACGACTTAGTCAACGGACCGTAGTCCCGAACGACGGACCATCGGATGAATCGTGATTCTGTCCTTGAGACCTGGGGGTTCTATGATGTCATGATTTCATAAGTAACAGGATGGACCATAGTTCTGAACTATGGTCTGTGGTCTGACTCGTGGTCTCTGGGACCTAAACTGAGGGTCCTCTAAAAAAGGAGACCACGAGTTCACAGGACAGACCATGATTCTGAATGATGGTCTGTGGTTGGACTCGTGGTTCCTGAATCAAGAATTTAGGGGCCTCTGGAAATTGGAACTACAGTTGAGACGATGGACCGTGGTTCTAAACTACGGTCTGTGATCTTAACTGTGATTCCTGAAAAGTTAAGTTTTTTTGAAATTTTTTCTGCTGAGTATCAGCCAGTAGTTTGTTCAGATCCTGGGGTGTTACAATTTAATAATAACAATCTTATCTTCATAGGTCACCAATATATCATTACAAAAGGGAAAAGAATAATCACTTTCAATAACCATCTCACACCTCATTCTTTTCATCTAACTTCCACTCATATCATTTGTGCCTCTAGTCCCATCTCAGTTCACAACCAGTTCACTAGGAAAGACAGTATAATAATGCAATGCAAGGTAAAAAAGTATACATACATGTTATGGGTCTTATTTCTGTCCACTAGTCATGACCTGCAGGAAACTCTAGGTGTTCATGTACTATATTGGTGTGGTATCTGATTCATAATAACTGTATCAACATCAATATCTATATAATCAGGGTCTCAGACCTATCCCTTATGAATATACACAGTGCCCAAGGCACAATCACACATAGCCATTTCAGCTTACTTATCACTCCATGTTCATCTAGTCTAATTCATGCAAGTATAACAGGGAAAGTATATACAATTCAATCATGTCCGAAGACCAATCACAAATTATACAGTTCTAACACATAGCATGTAATAATATGAGTAATTAACTCCAATTCAAATCATAACCTACCTCGAGTGAATAAATAACACCCGCAAGCTAATTCACCATTGTCTTGCCCTTCCTTAACACTTCAAAATGTTCAAGGTCTATAAACAACAATAATATAAGAGTAATTAATTATTTACTCTTCATTCTATGCCTTGAAAAGTTAACCCATCAATTCTACTCTTAAAATAAAGTTTTTAGCATTCAGCAAGGATTAATTAATCACTAACTAATCTCATTGCATTCATAGAATCAATATTCAAAGGTTTCTAACCAAGTTCATACCTCCTTATTCATTTTTATGCCTAATGATTTCACCTTTATGGAACTCAAGGTTCCACATTAACTCTAATCAAGTTAAAAATAACTAATTTCATGCTAGAAATAAAAAAATATATATCTTAAGATCAATTATAGGTGATTTTACACCCACCCATAGGGTTCTTTCCCAAGTATATACTTCTAGAGCTTAAACTCAAAAATTCCACCATTAATCCTTCTCCCAAGGTCTAAGGAAGATTAATAATAAATAATTAAAAAGCATTACGGATTACTTACCTTGAACGATGAAGATTGCCCTAGTTTTCTTGGAGAAATCGCTTCTTAGAGCTCTATAACAAAGTTGAATTATGAGAGGAATAACTCAGTAAAATAGACTAAGTGCAAGTATTTTGTCCCCTTTCCTCGTCGCAAGGGACGACTTCTTCATTGTAATGGATCATCGCGACGAGGATCATTCATCGCAACGGATCATCGTGATGAGGCATCCTCTCATTGTGGTTATCGTCAATTTCCAGAGCACTGCTTTCTCGCCCTCAGGCCTCCATTTTACAACATAGTTTATTTTATGAAATGCAAAAATTATTTCTGATGCAGAAAATATCATATCGGGAGTTCTATTCAGTTCCAAAATTTCCTACAGGACCCTACGACAGTTGGCTACCCAACTATGAATGCCACACTACCACACAATATCGCACAAAATATAAATCATTTATAAGGCACAACATACTATATTTTCATCTATGCCCACCCTAACCTGAGATTTTCAAACTCTCACCTGAGGGATTCTAGCCGGGTACTTATGTCTTACTTTCTATAACAACGGAATAGGTCACTACATTGGAGAGGGGTGTGAACTCTTCTTACCATTGATTCACCATCAATCAAAACTTTAACTTCAACTATATCAATTGAATCATAGTCCAACTGCAGAGTGACAACTTCTCTCTCTAGCTTCTCATCCTTATGAGTCATTCATTCTCATCGGATGTTTTTTCTAGATCACTATCATAGTGCACTGAGTTTTCTAAAATCATGCTTACTAGTTTACTCACTTACAAAGTTAGGATCTTGATGGCTACGTCACTACGTAGAATTCTCTCTTCAATACTCTACATGAACTTATACATGAGTTATTCTAAAGTAGATCTCTCCTCTCGGGGTAATTGTCTCATATCACTTTCTTTCCCATTATAGTCAGAGCATTTATTCCAACGAGATCAAGATTGTGTCCATGTGAAACATCATGCCTGTAAGAACTTGAAACATAGTAAGATATTCCATAAGATGAACCAGAGGAATAGTTACCCGCTCGACAGTCAAACCATTAATGATTCTCACCATAATGAATACAACTAATCACCCTTTGAAAATTTTCATTTCTAAGTTCCTTCAATTATTTTCATGAATTGGTTGTAGTTCATCTTTAAATCATGTCGATAGAGTGCACTTCCATTTTGCTCTAATTACATGAATATAATTTATTTTATTAAAGACTTATTTAAAAGTAGTCAAATAAATTTTACATAATGAATTAATGGGTAGTGGGTCTAAAAATAGATCCTAAAAAGACATTGTATAAAATTTCGTTAAAAAATTTAACTTCTCCATTAATTTTCACCTTGTGAAAAATATGTGCACAATTTGATCATCATATTTTCCCAAAAAAAATTACTTTATTGAGATATTTCTACAAGTTTAGACCATATTATCTAAATATTCAAAAGTTACTTTAATAGAATACTTCTACTAATTTAGTGACCATTTGAGGAATTAACTCGAATAATAAAGGTACAAAATTGTAGTTATTTATGACTACTAAATTACATTCTTCTTCTATTTTTGAGAAACTTCATAAATTTCTTGTTTGCATTCTGTTTGCTGGTAAAAAAGAGAGAGAGAAAGAAAAGTAACCGTAGTGTTATACTGTTGTATATGAGTTGAATTTAATAATCCAGAAATAATTTAACAATAGATCTTGAGATCGATGTCTCTTGCTACATCGTGGGAGTAGCTGTCAAAAGCTATATATAAATCCGAAGGATCTAGGTATAGTATCTTTAAACAGTATAGGGATGTAACTCTAATTTTTTAATTTCCTCAGAACTCAAATGCAGATCAAGTAGCCATCAAAGTTAAAACAACAACAAAAAATATGAAAGAATAAAAATTCAGTAATTTTATTAAACTCCTCGTGTTTATATGAAACAAACAATGTTCCAAATCTGACAAACTATTGGCTTTAACACTATGTTTGGATGGTTGTTACCCATAATTTCATAATATATGTTTTTGTATTGTATTGTATGATATTATATTGTATTGTATGATACTGTATTATAAATACAATATCGTTTACAACTGTTTAATAATATTTTTATTGTTTGGTTTGAGCGTATCGTACGGTGTCGTAACTGGTAAGTTTACTAAAATACCCTAAATTATTATAAATGTTAAAGTTATCAATAATTGCTAATAAAATAATTAAGACAATTTTCTTTATACTAATTTTTCACAAATTATGCCTTGTAAATATATTAAGTTGTTAAATTCATGTTAATTCTAACAAAATATTAGGGTAGGATATTTGTGAAGTTTAATAATATAGGGTAAAGGGTAAAATAAGATTATGTAGTATAAAGTAAGAGCATAATTGAAAAAAAAAATTAAATAACCTTGGGGATCCCACCAAATCGGTGGTTACATAAAATAGGACTTTTTATGGTTATCTATTCATGGAATCAAAACCATATTATACCATATATTTTAAATAACAATCAAAATAAACATGGTATGTTAGTAACGACACCATACAATACCATGGGTAACAACCATCCAAACAAAGTGTAATTTGAATTCGAACTCAAACACCCCTTCCATATCACATACTTGTAGACGTGTCACCTACCGGGCACACTATATACTTTCTTCGAACCCTTGTTCAGATTTTGCACTCGATACCCTACACAATATTAATTAAGTCCTTATTGTACTAAATTATTTTTACTAACTATACTTTGATAATTTCAGTTTGACTACGTACTAATACTCTAATAAATTTGAAATAGTTACTTAAATAAAAGGAAAATTAGAAGAAAAAAATAGTTAGTTATCTGTTGACTTGGTAAGATAGACACGTAAAACAAAAAAATAAAATAAGAAAATTGTTTATGGACAAGTAAAATAGAACGGGGAAGAAATATATTGCTATAAGTATGTTTGCAGTTTGTTTGCTTGTGTAAATGGACAAAGGCAAATATGTATGCAGCTTATGATCCAGCTATTCGATCTATTCGATCAAGCACTTGGCATTTAAAAGAACTGGGAATGTGCGTCCATATTATCAGTCTGATTATTTACATAGAAAAAATTATTTTGTGTCTCACATAGTGGATACTCTCTCAGTTTCAAATTATTTGACCTGTTATGATTTGACACGGAGTTTAAAAAAATAAAGAAGACTTTTAAATCTTGTGATCTTAAATTAAAGATATGTCAATTATACCAAAATATTCTTTAATCTTGTGGCCTTAAACATGTCATGTGGAAAGTTAAAATTAAAGAGTTGATAAAAAAGGAATAAAATGGATTAAAAAGAAAAGCAGATGAAACAAATTGAAACAGATGGAGTGCTAGTTATGTAAAAGGTTTTTATTAGTCACAAGTTGGTGAATCCGGATCTTAAGACTTTTTAGGTCCAGAAATTTAGTCTCGTATATAAGTAGGTGTTTGGCCATGAGAATTTTTCATTTTTTTCCGAAAAATTATTTCACCTTTTTCCGGAAATAGCGTTTGGCCATAAAAATTCCAAATACAACTCCAGGGGTGTTTTCACTTTTTTCCAACTCACATTTTTCACTTTTTAATTTATTTATTTTTGAAAAAATCTTAAATTTTTTATTTTCATAAAATAACCCCATTTCAATTATATTTTATTTTTAAATCATATTTTATGTTTTTTTAAATATATATTTAAGATCTAGATAATTATTGCAAAAGTTATGGCCAAACACAACTCCAACTCCAACTCCAACTTTGAAAATTTCAAAAAAATGAAATAATTTTTGATTCTCATGGCCAAACGGCACCTAAATAAAAATGTAAATAAACTTAATGCTACCTAGACCTTAAATTGTTCACGTGGTAATAGCATGTGAGTTGTAAAGGAGATTGACTTGGTAGAGGCAGACGCCTTGGACTGCGGATTCATGTGTAGTGTTATGTTAGTACCAAACAAGAAGGCATCATATTGGGTTGACAATTTGATTATTCCCCTTTGAATGTCTACCAAGTTATCCTCACATTGTGTTTTCTTCAGATTTGCTTCACTCGAAACTACTCAAGACTTGCAATTAGCTAGTACTCCATCGGCCCTTCCACACTATTTTAAGCAAAGGCTTTATTACCTTTACACTTTTCTTTAGTGAAATGAAATGATTATTGGAGCGGCATTATCAGTTTTTGAATTTACAAGTACCGCGTAAAGTAGGATTTATGCCAAATTCAATCCAAACAAGTTTGAATTGGATTGATTTTCTTAAGTTCGGTCTCGGATCAATCGGTTTGATTATTTGAAATTTTCAATTTTGAGCCTACAAGTTGAATTTTTTCTTCTTACAAGAATGAATATCCTAATAAGTATTCATGTAAAATTACCTTAATAATTTCTCATTCCCACCACAATCATCCAAATAAAATGTTCATTCAAGCAATGAAATCATTTTCAAGGAAATTTCTAATCTTAACAAAGTAAAGGACTTGTCTAAATAGATCATACTACTAGGAGTTCATATTCTATGCAATTCAAATATCAATTAATATGTTTTCTTAAGGACCTAGTGTCACAAGTCTACAACTCCTCAAATGACAATGAAAAATACTATCACAATGAATGCATCTCAATTTACATATATATATGCATCTCAATTTACATATATATTAGCCTAATTAATATGGTATATCTACTGATTTCATGGGATATTGGACTTAGTATTAAATATATTGGTTTATTTCTAATCGATAGGGATAAACATAAGGTATAAAATATTTTGGATTTTAGGATATCCAAAAATCTAAAGTCCCAAATCCAAAAATTTATAAGTTAAATTCAGAATCCAATTCATAATTCAAAATATTCGATTATTGATTTGGATTTCACTTTTGTCCTAATTAGGCCCAACCATAGTACTGTTTGCTACTCACAACTATTAGTTCCTCCATTCCAATTTATATAATGGTGTTTGACTGGACATGAAGTTTAAGAATAAAAAAAATAGACTTCAAATTTTTTGGTCTAGAACAAGTTACAGATATTTGTGAGACTATAAATTATCTTATTAAGGGTAAAATAAAAAGTTTAAAATTAAATTAAATTATTAAATATATAAAAAAAATGAAAGACTTAGGACGGAGGGGTGACAAACCATCAGTGTCCTAGATACTATTACATGTCACTGAATTTATCCCGAAACAAATTTTCAAAAGAAAATCACCAAATAATTTAGCTTATAAATAAAATAATTTTATTTGATTCATAACCAAAAAATAAGTGAGAATAAAATTTTCTGAGAAGGATCTCAGTGAAAACCGCGTGATAAGCATACTTCAGAGTTCAATACATGTAAGGCCATTACTACATAAGTCCATAAACAAAAAAAGAAAAGTGGAATTCTGGAATTTCTACTATCTCATAAGAGGGAGTAAGCATATAGGAGGTCAACATGTGTGCATAGAATTATAAGAGTAAAGTGGTCATTTTAATTAAAATAAAATAATATGATTGGTCTAGCAAGAATTTCACAATTGATGCTTTGTAAAATTTTGATTGTCTTGACTAAACTATCCCTTGGCTTTTGTCATCATGCATCAGCCTTATCACTTTTGGTATTTCATTTTTACTCCTGCTGTATTCTTCTATTACATAATTGTCTGTACATCTTTTGGTAAATATTGAAAATTTAGAGGATAAAATATTGAAAATTTAGAGGACAAATTTCATTCCAAAAGACAGCAGAAGTGATGTCAGCAAATCTCTTTGATTTTTCCTTTATTCTTTATTTTGGCTTTGTAAGGGTTACAATTTGATGACTAATCTCTCTCTCTATATATATATATAGGTGTAATTTTAATTGCGGAGAACACTTATTACACGAAGACGATCATCAGATAAATACTATTACGGATTTAATAATAAACTTAGGTGAAACTGTTCAAAAAGATATTTCAGAGATAATAAATACCATAGAAATCATTGAAAAACTGCAAGAAAAAAGTAACAAACTATTAGAAAGGTTAGATTTAAACTTAGAATCCATAAAAAGTCAACAAACAGAAACAGAAAGAAAGTTAAAAAATTTAATAAAGAAAGAAAAAATTACTATAGAAGGTTCTCATACTCATAATCTAGAAAAAGATATAAAAGAATTAAGAAAAGAACTTGAACAACTAAAGACAATAACTCTTTCATAAATAAGAAAAGAATCTAAACAACTCAGACGATAGATAGTTCATGAATAACCCTTTATATCAGAAAATTATAAAAAGAACAGAAGAAATCCAACCTCATCCGGAGGGATTATCGGATTATCAACCACCAGAAAAAACAGACTCAATCGTAATAAAATAAAATAATACAATTATACTTCTATTATAAGAAATTAATAAAAACTTAGAAAAACTTATAAAAAATAAAATACACGAGGATAAGCAACCAACCCTAGACAAGAATATAGACGAATTGGTAGAACAATTAAAAAGAGTAGAAGTAACTCCTCAAAAAGAAAAAAGAAAAGTAACTAAAAAAAAATAACCATGGACCTTTTCTCAGGTAAGTCTAGAACCGTCACAAAAAGGCCAAGATCAAGTTTCTCACAAGACAGCTTAGGAAATAATTTATTAGCAAAAATCATGAATGCCCCAAAGATAGAAACTAAGCAACAGTTAGATGAAGTAATAGATGTAGACAAAGATATACAAATCTTCTAGAACAATAAGTTAAAACTACTAAATCCAAAAATACTTTATAATACAGGAACTTTTTCAAGTAAGGCTCAGCTATATAGACATTATAGGAAAGAACAATTATGTGTCATAGGAAATGACACAAGTAATATAAATTTAATAAGTAAAGAATCTCTAAAAGAAATAACTAAATCCAATATGAACCTAATGCATATGGGATTAATCATAATAAGATTAAAAGGTTTAACTAGAAAAAACCTAGGTACGAAAGCCTTAATAACCATATATGATGATAGATGGGTAGACTCCAAAAAATCAATAATAGGACTCACAGAAGTAGACATGTCAAATAATGGAGGAATTTTCCATTGTAGCCCAGACTATTTAATAAACTCATCAGAATTTGGAAGACACATAAAAATAGGTATCCAGACTAAAGGATACGAAGATATGAATAATGAAAATAATCTTCTAGCATGTGTAGGATTTATAGGAAAAATAGCTATTAATAGTAGTACCAAATTTAAACTTAAGGTAGAAGATGTAGTAAGCTTAATGGGGAATAAAGGAATAAAACTAATGAAGCCTTTAAAGATAGATCCTGAAGAATATGCGGGATTAGAATGAAATTTAGAGGACTTTAATAAAAAGGAGACTTTAAAATCAAACGATCATATAATGTTTACAAATAATAAAGGACAAACTTCTATTAGATTTACAGACTATAAATACATAGACCAAAAAGAAGTTGATGAAGAAGTAGAAGAAGGTGAACATATGAATATAGAACTAATATTAGAATAAGAGTTTGAAGTAGATAAAGTAATTTTAAAGGCAGAAGAAATGTATAAAAAGAATAAGGATCAAATTTTCAAATGCAAAGATTGTAAGATTGAAAGTTTAACCCTAATAAAGATGAAAGAATACTTTAAAAGGTGTGAATTAAGAATAGACAACTATGGGTATAGAAATAATATTTGGTCAGCAAACAAACTACAAAAAGATAATGACGAGGATAGTGAAACTGATACAGTAATAAGCCATAAAGAATTAATGGAAAGTGCATCTAGCAGTGCAAGCCCTTTCCAAAAAACTACCTCTATGAATAGAATAAATATTACTTCGAGAAATTTACCAAGACATAGAGTATATAGAATAAACCCCAATGAAAATACAGAAAATATAAAACCTATAGGAAGAAGGATACCAATAGAAGAACCTATCAGATATCAAGAAGGGGGAAATAAAGGAAAAATATTAAATATAGCGGCACATGATCCCCAGTTATGAAATTCAGTAATAGATGTATGGAAAGGAATAATCGTGGCCGACTACATGCAATCCAACCAAAAAGTGGATGCAGAAGCAATGTATAGATACATGAAAACCTTTTTAGGAGAATCTGCAAAAGGATTGTGGGAGGCCTATAAATCAGAATTTCCAAAAGAATTCCAAGGATTAGTAGACATGGGAGCAAATTCATATAATTTTATAAATAAAATACACTGTTTAATAACAGGAGAAGACCCAAATAGCGGACTAATAACCTTACAAAGAAATGCGTTAATAAAGTTAGAACAACTAAGTATAAGTAGTTGGTTTCAAGTAAAAGAATTTTTAAATAAATACTTTTATTATTGTACCATTAGTGGAAATACTTTTGATCAGACCTTAGGAAAGAAACTTTTTAATAAACTACCCGAGCTTTAGGTAGAGAAATAGAAGAAATATGAAACAGATGAGAAGGAGTAATACAAAACCCAGAAACAAAATGGACAATAGGTCATAGAATACAACACGTAATGAAAATATTACAAGAAAAATGTACTAACATACAAATACAAAAACAGTTAAAACAAAATGAGATAAATTTTTGTAAAAGTATCTACACTACACAAAGTTATGACAAAGATCCCCAACAGAAGAAAAAATATAAGAAAACATATTATCCTAAGAAATACTATCTAAGAAAATCAATAGCAAGAAAGCCATACCTAGATAAAAATAAACGTATAAGAAAGTTTGATGGGAAAAGAAATTATAAAAACAGACTAGAATGCTTTGCATGTGGCAGTATAGATCACTTAGCCAATACTTGTCCTAAAAGAAATAATAGCAGAACAAGAAATGCTCAGTTAATAGAAGAGTTTAATGAAACCTTAATAAATGTAGATGAATATATGTCGGATAGCGAAAGTATCTATTCGGTAGTAAGTATAGATCCAAATGAAGAAATAAGACAAAATTCCTCAGACTCAGAGGGAGAAGAATTAATAAATGAAATAGTATTGAAAAAGCTAGACGTAGGAGAATTGAACAACCACAACTTAGTCTATATCGTAATAGACTGTGATCATAATTTAAAAAAGGTAAAGGACTAGATAGTAACCAATGTTACATATGTCATTGGTACCCCACTAAGGGTAAGAGATTAAAATGTAAAAATTGCTACATAGAAGGATGTATCAATTGTATAGAAAAGACTCTAGAAACAAGAATATTAAAAGAAAAATTAGATTTTGAAGAACCAGTTAGACCACTAACAGAAATAAAAATATCACAACTAGAAGATAAGATTGAAAAAATAGAAAGAAGACTAGAAAAATTAGAAAAAGGTAAAGAAAAAATTATAGAAGAAGAATTGTTGAATACAAAAGTTAACTTAGAAGAAGGTAATTTTGAAGGACTAATATGTAACGAAGATAAAAGAATGAGCACCATAAAATTTTTAGCGAGAATAAGAATTCAAAATTACGAAATAGAAACATTAGCTCTAGTCGACTCAGGATGTACACGAAGTATTATAAATGAAAAAGTAATACCAGCAAATTTAATTAAAGAGTTACCAGAAACACAGGTTTCAATGCAAATGGATGATTTTTATAATACTTATACACACTATGTAGGAAAAGCAACAATAAGCTTTAATAATACATGTGATAATTTTTACAAACCATCCTACAAACTAGATAAGATATGGGCAAGAGACTTAAATATTAGAGTAGATTTTGTATTAGGATTAGACTTTTTATTACAAAATAATGAAAGTTGCCTTCTAACTAGAGATGGAATAATATTGTCAAAAACATTACTCAGACTGCCGTAACCACAAAACATACGCCCAGAATTCTACGTAGTATTAAAAATAAAACAGAAAAAGAATCTAAAATAAAATGTGAAAAAGAAAAAGACTGTGAATGCGACAACTGTGAAGCAATGACAATCCAAGAAGAAATCAATGAAATTATAGACATAGAAGAAATAGAAAAAGAGTATTCGCTAATAGAAATAAATACAGAACTATACAATTTCAAAAAGGGAATACAACAAATAGGAATAATTAAAGATCAAAAAGACTTGGAAAAAATATTACAAATTCTAGATGAATTAGAAATAATTAGAGAGAAACCTTTGAAGCATTGGAACTCCAATAAAATAACCTGTAAATTAGACATAATTAATCCAGAATATATAGTAAAGACAACATCAATAGAATTCACAAATCAAGATTTAACGAATTTTGAAATACAGATAAAAGAATTACTAGAATTAGGAGTAATAAGAAGATCCAAGTCAAAACATAGATCAGCAGCTTTTATGGTTAGAAATCATGGAGAAATTGTAAGAGGAAAAGAGAGAATGATTATAAACTATAAAAGACTAAATGATAATACTAGAATGGACGGATACAAATTACCAGACAAAACTGAATTAATTAATAGAATACAAGGAAGAAATTTTTTTAGTAAATTCGACTGTAAATCAGGATATTGACAAATAAAAATGCATGAAGACAACATAGATTGGACGACATTCACTTGTCCCAAAGGACATTTTGAATGGTTAGTAATGCCTTTTGGTCTAAAGACAGCACCTCCTATTTTTCAAAGAAAAATGAATAATACTTTTAGAGATTTCAAGAATTTTATAATCGTATATGTAGATGATATTTTAGTTTTTAGTAATAATATGAGAGAACATCTAGGACATTTACAAATAGTTTTCAAACTATTAGTAGACCATGGAATAATTATAAGTAAAAAGAAAATAAAATTATGTAAAGTACAAATCAATTTTTTAGGAGTAATAATAGGAGACGAAAAAATAACATTACAACCTCATATTGGTAAGAAAATATTAGATATGCCAGACAAATTAGATAAAACTAAAGAACTACAAAAATTCTTAGGAATATTAAGCTATGCGAGAAACTTCATAAAGGATTTAGGAAAAGTAGCAGGGCCGCTATACTCTAAAACAGGATCCACAGGCCAAAAATTCTTCAACATAGAAGACATAAAATTGGTACAAACACTTAAAAATATGGTAAAAGACATCCCGAATTTAGCAATGCCCCTAGAAACAGACTATTTAATAGCTGAAACAGATGGAAGTTTTGAAGGATGGGGAGCTGTCCTAAAAGCCCGAAAAAATAAATATAGTAATAAAATGGAAGAAAGAATATCCGCCTATCAAAGCGGCAAGTATAAAGAGAAAGGCAACATGAGTAGTATAGACGCAGAAATTTTGGCAGTTATTTACGGCCTAAATGTTTTTAGAATATACATTTTAAATAAACAAGAAATTTTGGTAAGAACAGACTGTGAAGCAATAGTAAAATTCTATCAAAAAATAAATGAAAAAACTAGTAGTAAAAGAAGATGGTTAAATTTCTTAAACGCTACTTCAGTATATAATATAGTATTGGAACATATAAAAGGAAAAAAAAATAACTTAGCAGATCAGCTAAGTAGACTTATGATAAAATAATTAATTTGTGAATTTTTAGTATGAATGCAGGAAAAGACAAAGGAAAGGCGGAAGCCTCCCCTTCCACAGACAGTTATTCAGACTCGTACTTAAAAACTTTACTAGGAACACTCCAGTTCAAACCCCAGACTCGGATGGATACCCAAAGATTAAAAAGATTATATTTCGGTAAGCATAATTTAATATGTTACCCAAAATGTAATCTAAATTTCAGGGTACAAGAGGGAACAAATATAAACAAGCCACAGAGGTGTCTAATAGATAATCTATGGATAGCCTTTGAAAAAATTCTCAAAGACCATAGTTATTTTATTTCCGTCTTAAATGCTTTATGTTGTTATTTCACAAACAAGAACCAAGACAGAAGATTTAAATTTTATACTGTGATACAAGGAAAGAAGCCAGGAATTTTTCAGACATGGATTGAAGTAATAGACAACATAAAAGACTTCCAAACACCTTTGTTCAAAGGGTTTGACGACTTAAATGAAGCATTAGATTTTGCTAGAGGAAGTCTAGGACCAAATTTCTTTATCGCCCCATTTCTTAGACAAAATACTACCAATATCCACAATATAAAATTCACAAGGACACAAACAAGATCATTTTTTGTGACCATTGTTCAGTCATGACAGACTCTTTCAAAAGACTAAATAGCGTAAATGAAGGACTCAGACAAGAAAAAAAAAGATGCTAGAACACATCAGAATATTACAAGACAGAATCAAAATACTCTATTTTGAACTTTGCCAAACCCAGACTCCAATTTATACTCCAAATACCCCAAATACGCCACAATCAAAGAGTTCTCCATCTCAAAAAATGGATGAGAAGGGTGTGCATTCCCCAATGAATGCAGAAAAATCTACTATACCAGATATAGGTATAGCTAGTCCAGTTCAAACGGTAACTGGTAAAGACTTGTCAAATTCGTTAATGGCTGACACTTTGCCAAAAAGTGTAAGAATTTTACCAGAAAATTTTAATCCAAGTTTTAATCTAGAAGGGACATCCTCGAAGAAAAATGAGACAGAAAAATGAGGAATAAATTTAAGAAAAAAGAAGAAAGGAAAAAAATAGAAGACATTTTAAATAATACTTTGAAAAAATTCTTAGAAGAAAAAACCAAAGAAGTAATTTTTGAGAATCCAAGACTAGAAAGACCAAAATCTCCAAAATCAGAAAATAGCAGCTATGATCCTACAATGGATCAATTTGCCTAAGACCCTAACGAAGACGAGGACTCAGGCATGAGTTTTGACACTATAGCAGAACATAACCTAAACACATAACTATATGAAGTAAGCAATGACATAATACTCCACTTCAAAGGAAAAAGACAAAGAAAGATATGTAAGCAATGACGTAAGAGAGCACTAAAAAGACAAGGATATCAAGAATGAAAGAAAAATCAAAAGAAAGCATGTGACGATGGGGCCCACAGCGCACCCGGCAAAGCTGAAAGATTCTTCAACCAAAATGAAATCCGAGTTTAAAATCTGCTCTTCAAACGCCTATAAATACCGTCTTTGACAGAACAAGAAGTAGAGTGCAAGAAGAAAGCAAGAGAGAAAAAGACATCAAAGTTCATATTTTCAAAGTTTTTATAATTTTCAGTTTTTAAGTTATTTAAGGAGCATCTTGTAACAAAAATAAAGATATAAGTGTAAGACTAAGAAAGTAAGAGTGGTTTGATTTCTCCGACGTATCTTCATAGTTTCCGGGGACTCCCGAAAGGGAAACCTCTCTCTGTCTAAAGACATGTAAGTATTTATTGTAAATTATTATTATCTATGTATTTCTCCCAACTATGTAATATTTATGTGTAAATGTTTATCTGATGTTAATATATCTATGTTGATAGAAATAGATTTATTGTTTTATCCTTAGTATATGGTTAAATTCTTAGCTTCTTATACAACAACGATGGATTAACCTGTAAATTCCTAGGGATTGATGTCCGTCATAGTCAAGAGTACCGAAGGACATGTGTCTCCCGGGGTGGGGTTAAAGAAGAAGTTGATAAGAACATAGGCTAAGAAGGAGAGATGAACAGGGTAAAATAAAAATAAAAATAAAAAATAATAACAAATAATAATAATTTAATTTCGGGAGAAAATACTTAGATTTTAATATTTACATTATACAAACATGCCTATAGACTAAGGAGGAGGAAGCACCGAGTAGGATTTTTACAAAATTAATTACACCCTCTTTGAATTCACCTGCTATTGCAAAAAATTATTGAAACAACTTATTTATATTGGTATCAGAGCCGTTAATCCTAAAGACCGTTATATGAAAATCCACAACATACATCAAAATATTTATAACCAAACCGCAAATAGAATATCTATGAAGAAATATAGAAATTCGTACGAACAAAATATAATATTAGACCAAGAATTGTATTGACATGCTAAAATACTAAGAGAACTATATTCTGATTTATATGACACTTTGTTAAAACAAAAACAAATATATATAGAACAAATATTGCAACATCCAGAAATAGACCAAAGCTAAAAAAAGAATCTACACCAACATATAAAGGAACTAGACATAACCATACCAACAATTGGATCTAAAATAATACGTTATACCAAAATAATAAAAATAAATATTAATATAAGAAAAAGGCATCCAAAATATCTAGGATAAATTTATGGAAAAATACTTAAAAGTGAAGACTAAATTAAATAAGCTGTATCCAGAATATATTCTATTAAATAAAAATAAAAAGAGTTTAAATAAACAAGATTTAATTAAGTTAGACTCATTAATAGATAAACTTTTCAAAAAGGAAGCAAAACTTATAAAACAAATAAAAATTAAAAACCTTTCAAAGACACAATTAATAATCTAAAGAAATTAGAAAATTTAGATTTAAAACTAATACCAGAAAAGAAATATAGAAGACTTAAATATAACTTTCTAATAAGGTGTAATTTTAATTGCGGAGAACACTTGTTACATGGAGACGATCATTAGATAAATACTATTACAGATTTAATAATAAACCTAGGTGAAACTGTTCAAAAAGATATTTCATAGATAATAAATACCATAGAAATCATTGGAAAACTGCAAGAAAAAAACAGAATTAATTAATAGAATACAAAGGAGAATTTTTTTTTAGTAAATTCGACTGTAAATCAGGATATTGACAAATAAAAATGCATGAAGACAACATAGATTGGACGGCATTCACTTGTCCCGAAGTATATATGTATATATATATATATATATATATATATATATATATATATAAAAGAAGGTTTTAAGAATGGTGACGTGGTGCTCTATATGGCCACCATTCCTATTTATCTTTTTTCTTATTTTTTTGAAATTTTTTCTCTTTATTTATCTATTTTTTTTTATTTCATTAGCTCAAAAAATGTTTAGATTCAATGGATTAACTTTTCACCTCCCATTATAATTATCTTCTTAATTAGATATCTTCTTAATTTCAGTTTCTTTAATGTCTCCTTATTTATAGTGTTTTTCTTATTATTTTTTAACAGATTAGAGCATATGACTATTTGGAAATTTAAAATCAAGTTTGATGTGCACACTATTATTATTAATATGTGTAACTTTTGTTACACTTCTTTTTTAATCTTTTAAGTTGTTACATGATTTACGGTTAAAAAAAATGGAAAAATAATTTTTATTTTTTGCCTTTTCTCTCTATCTTTTTTTTATGTATATCATTGTAAGAATAAATTCTTAATTATTAGTACTACTTAGTATTTCATATTCCCTATTTAGAAAAGCTCAAGTCTCAAGAAGTATTTTTTTTGTTCTTTATTAATGTAAGAACAAATCTTGAAATTTTGCAAATTAGTATAACTACGGAGTATATTTTAATTTTTTTAATAGTTTATCTTTTTTATTTTTATTATAAATCTAATTTTCTAGGAACCAAGGCTTAGATGATGAAATTTTTGAGGAAAATATAAAATAATTAAAGTGTTAATAATAAAATGAATTAAGAATTAAATCAAATATATATTTAGCTTTGAGGACTAAAAAGAAATATTTTAAAATATTTTCAATTTTCTAATGAGATCTTTTCTAACCGCGCGAAGCGCGGTCTATTTCACTAGTAATAAAGGAAAATGAGTTACTGTAGTTATAGATTTATACTACTACATCAACTTAAACATTAATGATTTTGAAAATTCCTCTATTTTAATATATATTTTTAAAAAAATTTATTATATATTTAAAAATTACGTAAAATAATAATAAATTATAATAATTAATAATTTAAATTAAAAATAATAATTTAATTGACTCTCAAAATTTCATTTGTACCATATAAACAAAGAGAGTAACATATATTATGTGAAACTTACTTAAAAAGTACTATGACTCATAATAATTAACAACTTAAAATATCTAAAAAAACATATAAAAATTTGGTTGACTCTCAAAATTTCATATGCACCACATAAATTGGGACAAGGGAGTAACATATATTATGTGAAAATTACGTGAAAAGTACTATAAATCATAATAATTAACAACTTAAAACATCTAAAAAAGAAGCATTGACTCTTGAAATTTCATCTGTTCCACATAACTTGGGACAAAGGGAATAACATATATTAAATATGCATTACGTTAAAAGTACTATAAATCACAATAATTAGCAACTTAAGATATTTAAAATATATATATATAAATAATTTGATTGACTCAAAATTTTGTTTGTATTAATAAATTGAGACAGAACAAATAACATACATTGCACGGGCAGACTAGCTTATAAAAGGCAATACGCAGGCACGAGGTTGGCGTGCCTACTTGTGTTGCCTACATGAATATTTTCTTTTATACTTTCTCTGTTTTAATTTGGTTATCTTACTTTTCTTTTTAATCGGTTATATATTTAAAAATTACGTAAAAAGTAGTACAAATTATATTATAACAACTTAAATATATAAAAGATATATACAAAATTTAGTTGACTTTCAAAATTGTATCGACGCTACATAAACTAGGACAGAGGAAAGATTATTTAAAAATTACGTAAAAGATATTATAAATTACAATAGTTAACAACCTTAATATCTAAAAATTATATAAAAAATTTGATTGACTATCTAAATTCTATCTGTGCCACATTGTCACGACCCGATTTCTTAGGTCATGATGGCACCTACAACCCCCCAGTAGGCGAACCAATTCCCGTAGCCCGGAATGGTTAGTAATGGGCTACTACCAAACCAATACGCATAATAAGCAGAAAGTAAGCGGAAACAGAATATAAGGATAAGACAACACGGAAGCAATTTACCTGAATATATACATAATGAATTTACACCAACCCTAAGACTTGGTATCGACAGTACAAAAGCTTCTAATAGAATACAAGTGCTAGAAGTAACAAAATGATAAGTACAGCTGTCTCCGAATATACAAAGAGTAACAATACAAAAGATGAGATGTCGTCAAGCCCCGACCGTCAGGCGCTCACCCTAGTTTCAAACATCCACAAAATCTGCATGAGTCTCCAATACGATCCAACAGCGAGAACACAACTAATATCTGCACATAAAGTGTAGAAGTGTAGTACGAGCACCAAAACAATGTGTACTCTTTAAGCATCATCGGCCCACTGAGCGCATATAAGATATAAAAGCAGTAAGTAACAGATAGCAAGAAAGCAGTCACTGAAGCAATAAATGAAGCACAAGGAGCTAGCACAGAGAGTATACAACCAAAAGCTACAAGTAAAACATGCTAGCACAGAAAATATAATTACACAGAATCACAGGTGAAGGAAAGAAGAACGTACCTGGAGTCCTTGCACAACAATATAAGTAAGTAGAGAGAGAGTTGAGAAAATGACGGTATACCGGTAACCTCAAGTAAAAGGAAAAGACGGAAAGCAGTCTAACATACTCAAAATGGAATCAACAAGTATAAGGAAATCATAACACCAATCCAATCACATGATAGCATAACCAGGGAATCACCTCACAAGTACAACCCTAGGATGAAATAACTAGACCACAATAACCGAGAGATACCACTCAACTTCCCACAAGAATAGAACCAGAATCTTACACTCTGCTCAGAAGGCCACACAAAAGTGCCTCAATAAGATAGGACTCCCTAGCCCTCTCAATAATCAGACATCCCACAACCGAAGCCTCAACAGGTTAACCATCACTAATCTTTCGCTAACGAGTGCCAAGACAAGCTCTAAATAAAGACAGGAGTAAATATAGTCTACCTACAGTCCCAACGGCCGCCCATACAACCGAGGAACACAATCAAGTAAAAACAAACCCTCTGGTATCCCATACCACCGGAGCGTAAAATCAACAAACAACAAACAAGGGTGGAGCCTCAAACAGTGAATGATATGATGCATGAAGATCTCAGGTGAAATGGTATCTCTGTATGTACCTCCTCCGGTGCCGATCGAACCCAGCAGGTAGGTTTCATGGAAGGACACTACCCGTATACCTCTACTCCACCGTATACCCTCCCTCTGGCACACACAGCCCGAAGCCCCAGGCCCGGAGCGACAAGGTTCATGGAGGTCCCGGACCCCATACTAAAATTCAGTATCAAGATATGTCATCCGGAAGCAAGTCCGGGATCAAGATAGAGACCCAGTATCGAATATGCATGCCCAGACCCTTTCCAGGACTAAAGTAGTAGAAAATTCCTCAAAAACCACTCCAAGGGTGCCCGGGCGTAATCGGGTCTAAAACTATAGTAAATCAATTCTAGTGCTCCGCCCGGTAGAGACTAGTATCAGTAATAAAATTAAGTCTGGTGCTCTGCCCAGTCGAGACTAATACCAGTAATAAAATTAGTGTGAAAACATCCAAAAATCCCCTTTTCTATCATCAACAATACCAAAAAGGGGCCTCCTAGGCGATGCAAATTTAGGAAAACTGTCTGAAGTGGCTCGCAGCCAAAACTATAGTAAAACATGTAGGGGAGAATATTTTGCATGGATGATATGCTCGCACACAAATATAAAAGTAGCCCAATGGCTCACAACAACTCATATCAGCCCTGCTCAGGCCCAACAGCTACTCACCAGACATAACCAGCCTAAAAGGATCATCTCTATGTCCGGGTCTCGCGGACATTCCCCAAATAACCCACCATCTATGTTCCAGAGTCAATAGAAGGCCAAATAGGACCACAAGGGTAATATACAATACTATGCGAATACTACAAAAAACGTATGAATTAAACGGACGAACAAGACATACAAGGTATGGGGTACCAACCTATAAAAACCCACCCAAGGATGTTAATTAATGCAGTTATAGCATATATACATAGAGTCTAGGTAGGGAAAGCCATAACCTACCTGTCATCCGATGACTAGCTGCAGGAACGGCGTCGTCCAGGCTCGAACTGCTCCGGGAAGCTCTGAATCACAAAAAAAGTACTTTCAACTGAAGCCCCAAAGGCGTCTCTATGAAGCCTGACCAACCAAGGTAATGGAATAATTGCTAGAATCGACAAGGCTGCAAGAATGAGCCATAGCCAATTGATAAAGTGTTAATGTCACACTCGCGACCAGCCAACTCCAAAGCATAAAATGTGGCCAATAACAATAATAAATGGTAGCTAAATCCAACAACAATATGTTAACCACATCTCAAAGGAGCGACGAGTTCCCGAGGCACTATTTCAAGGCGTACTTCACGTTGTTCAATCCAATCACTATCGTATGCGATCCCAGTAAGAATCGCACAAACTTCCTAATTCCTTCAGCACCTTACCACAACTAGTACACCACAATAATAACCAAACATAATAAGATAAAGGGGTTGTCCAAAGCCACAATATCCAAAACACCACTTCGTGGCTCGAAAAGCTGTAAAAATGATACTAGAACATATAATTATGAAGGAGGATCGTAGGGGAGAGACTTCCTGGATAAAAATATTCAATATCCCATGCTAAACAACCTGCCTCCTCGCAGGAACAACAACCGGATCCAAATTCAACAAGAAACTACTACAAGATATCGACAACAATAACTTTTCATAACTAGAAGCGTAAAATCTTGATTCAACAAATAGATAAGTGTACGGGATCCATACCTCGCCAATATAACTCCGTAGCTACTGAAAAATACTCAGAAAACACCTGCTAGCTCGCTGACACAACACCCATGGAGATACACTTTGAAATTAATGGGGAAAACTATACCAAAATGATGAGCTCTCTCCGTAGAGCAACTTCCGCTAAACTTCCGAATTGAAAGGATCAAAGTTCATGGAGTATTTAGGGGATTTCCCTCTGATTTTATATGAATTTTGGTTGATTTTTATGAGTTAAAACGAAGCTGAAACAACCTTTATAAAGCAAAACCGACTTAGGATAGGGGTCCACTTTGACGTGTCTGCTTGCATAATCTTACGAAAACGCAAATATCTCTCTATTCTGATGTTGTATAAAGGAACTGTTTAGTGCATTGGAAAATAAACTCGTAGAACTTCGATTTGGTAGGTCAGGGGACTTCTAATTCTTTATATATTGAGAGAAAAGATCTGTGACATTTGACCCAAAGTTCAGAAAATTTATTAAAGAAACTTACGATAACTTTTGCAGACTTTTATTTCGCAACTTGCTTGACTTCAAAACTTATCATAAAACCATTTTCTGATTATAATACCTCATAACACATCCTTATTAGTGTATTAGACACTATTAGTCTTACCTCAAAAGTACAGGTTAATTTAAACCTTCCAAACGGGCGAGGTGTTACACGAGGCATTTCTTTAACTAAGTTGAAGCTCTAAAACAAGGGACGACCATAAAGACCAAACAAACGGCCTGGGTACCGAACTGTCGGTTCTGACAAGCCATAAATGACTTGGGGCTGCTATAAGCAATCTCTAATGGTACAAGAAAGACGAAAACGTGTAAATGACCAAAAGGGTCATTACATCATCCACTACTAAAAAGACTTTCATCCCCGAAATTCAGGAAAGAAGAAAATACTAGAGATTTAAGAACAGCGGCTACAAAGCCCACACTACTCTCTCGGACAACCAGGTATCATCCACGACCGGACGACACCCAACAAAACAGAACCAAAGAAAGCAACCAAGCCTTAACCTCTTACTAGCCAAGCTAGATTTCAACCTCCAAAGATCTGGCAACTCAAACTGAACCTCGAGAATCTCAACTGAAAAGCACCGACACAACACCGAAACAACACCGAAACCAGAGCACCAAGGCGATCAACACACAAAACTCGAATCCTCAAAACAATAACTAAGTTTACCAGAAAATCCATCAACCCAAAACTCTAACACATGAACCCGCTGTTCCGCAAAACCCTTTTTTTTTATTCTGAATTGAATCCTTTAGCACCACAAACAGAAAGCTGCATACAAGTCGAACACCCAAACCACCCTCGAAGCATCAACTGACACACCAGAGATCCATAGTTCCCGCTTATACTTTACCACAAACGAAGTCACCCATTTTATTCAAACTCATTAACTGAACCTAACATAACAACCCATATGAACCCTACTGATGTTTGCACACCAGGGTTAGAAAAGGCATGAAAGAACACCCTGTGTTGATGGAGAAACTTCTAAATTATAGAACGAACAAAGTCAACCTCGCTGAACAGTGCCAAGTCTGAATCAACTGAAAGTGAATGAACCAGGGCAACCTGCCCAAAAAACCCAAACCAAAACCACGATCCTGCAAGAAGTGTGGTAAGCCTACCACGAAGTCTGTAACCATCAGCTAAGCTCTCAACTCTAGAAAATACTGCCGCTACTCCAAACACTCGAACACCATTTGGATGTGAAATCGCCTTACGAATCTCACCTCAGGAAGAAGTCCACCATGCCACGAATATCAAGTCCAAACACCCCGAAGGCAAAGGAAAACGGTGCCTGGGGTTCAAAGTTACCATCTAGCCATAGAAATTTTTGCATATACCTTCAACTCATTCCTTTGGCTCGAATCAACCGCTCTATCAGATTTGCAAACAACCAACCACTTCGAAGCATTTATCATAACGAACTTCTAGTCCGTACTGGCCGAGTCTAACCAACATTGGAACCCCACATAAACAACAACTTCGGAGGAATCAATTAAATAATCTTTCAAATCCTCGGCAAACAAATGGCAATTACCAGTCTCTACGTATCATCAGAACTCAAAATAGCCTCGCTAGTCTCAACCCGCACAAGCTGACCACATAAAGCATACACGACTGCTGAAGCTCAAACTTACATTGCTGAGTCTGTCCAACCATGGTAGAAGGACCTCGTACTAACTGGAACACTGTTGAATCTGGAATATCCCGCCTCTTGCAGAGGTTAGCCAAGGACTAGGTGTTTAAGGTCAATAGCCGCATCCGCAACTGAAGTAAAGAAGCTAAGTTGCCCGCACCCACTGCCTCCCGACACTAGGATGCTGCAACCAAATAGAAACTGCCATGAACCATCCTATGTAACCTGCCAAGCGATGATTCTGAACCCTAACTTTCAAAACTGCCAACCAAAGCCTTGGTCGAACCCGTATGCTGCCAATGAACCCTTAAGAACCCAAGACAACTAGGCTTGAATATGCAAGTAGCCAACACCGCAGCTACTACTGAAACAAAAACCAATCGATGGAAAACCCACGGCAATGTGTAGAAGGCTGAGTTGAATCACCAACACATAATCCCAAAGCAAACCTTCATCGCCACCTCAGGCAACTACTAGGACACATAAACACAAACAAAGAGTCATCTCCCTTTTTTTTCAACTAACAAAAATCCTTCCTTAGCACATACTAAACCTTACAAATCGTTTCTCAAATAAGAACTTGAAGCCATTACCTTACTTCTCATAGCTACACGTCAAACTCAATAAAGCAGGAGAAGAATGGGCCAGATGCCCAACTCACCCAAAATGCTTACGAATACAACCCAACCACGAGGTTATGATCAACACTTAGTCGAAAGTGCTAAAGTCAAAATCCAATCACGATGTCAACATTAAGAGCTCCTCCAAAGAACTACGATAAAGATTCATTCCAATTGGAGCTGGGGATACAACAAAACACCCAACGAACCAGGAACTGGAGGAGACTATGGGAACAACCCACATACCTGCCAACCTCCTAAAATAATCAACAAAGAGGGTCGACTCTAGACGCTCGGGAGGCCAAATCGATCTATGCACACTAGCATAACCAATATATCCCAACTAAGGCAAAATCTCAACTCTGGCCCAACTACCGGTAATACACCGAACCATCACACGGATCTCTAGCCACGCTAGATAATGGCCTAGGCAACAACCATCTAGGACTGCTAGAAAGAAGACTCAAAGCAAGCCTAGAACAACAACAAACAGGAAGCGAGCTCTACAAAGCCTACTCACAAGGTACAACTACGGGTAAAACACCTCAAATGGCTAACTCACCCCCATCCACTACTAAAGAATAAACTACCAATAAAACAACACATCGATACTACAATTCAGGTAGCCAAACAACTAAACAAGTAGCAGGTAGGCATGTAAGCAATTACATGACAGAAGGGATAGAATCGCAACACGAGCAGGACTAACACAAGTCAAAGGTAGCAAAGGCCTGACCTGGAGCAATGGTGTCAGGAAACTCTACCTCTGGCCCACCAAGAGGAGCATCAATCTGACTGGATCTAACTCTGGACTGAGTGGTCAAAACTGAAGGCCCAATCGACCCTCGCCGGGAACAAGCTCGATAAAGGTGACCAATTTCTCCACAATGATAACAACTAGGCTATTCGGGATATACAATCGTGGGGCAATTCCTAGCAAAGTGCCCACGCTCACCATACCGAAAAAAACCTCTACTAGATGAAGTCCGACGGTAAAATCTCACTGAACCTGACCGGCCACCACGGCCTACACCCTCTGAAGGCAAACCTCATAGGATATGATCCGTACCCTGCCTGCTCATCTCAACATGTCTTGTACTAACACCCTCTAGAACCCATGGAGCAACTGAAACTGGCCCCGTTGACAAAAGGCAATGGAACCTATCTCTGGTGGAGAATCCCTTACCTCGATTCTGAGAACCTCGAGAACTATCCTGGCGACGATGCTTCCGAGCACCACCTCCATAAGCCTCACAGCACAAACCCTCAATGGCCCAAGCATGGTCAACTACCTGAAGGAAAGTTGTTCCGACTGTAACCAAGTGCTCGATCGCCAAACAGAGCGGTGAAATCAAACCTCCAACAAAACTCTGAACCCTATCAAACTCTGAAGGTACATCCTTAGCAGTACGCCTAACCATGTCGTGAACTCTTACCTCGTACTCTAATACCGACAGACAACCCTGCTGAAGAACTGGAAGCTTAACCCTAACTGCAGCACCACTCACAGAACAAGTTACTGAAATACTCACCAGAGGACTCAGAGTCCTAGCCACGGTGTCCTAAAGTGCTGAGGTCATTATAAATCCAATCGGAGGCTGGGCTGACCCCACACCCTCTATCTGGTATGGTAAACCCTCACTCTGAAGTCCTGGCACCGATGGAAGCACGGTAGCAACATACATAGAAGCCTCGGCACCAACCGCTATCACACTCATATGAGGAATCTGAGAATGAATGAATAATCAAAGTTTAAGAAGTCAATAAAGCCAGGAACGCATAATAAAGAGTCAAGCAGATGAAACTTTTCCTAATAATGTCCTGTGGCCTCTCGTAAATAGGATACGGATGTCATTGTACCGATCCACGAGACTCTACTTAGACACTTGCTTCTGTACCACGACACCGGTGAACCTAGAGCTTTGATACCAAGCTGTCATGACCCAATTTCTCAGGTCATGATGACACCTACAACCCCCAATAGGCGAACCAATTCCCATAGCCCGGAATGGTTAGTAATGGACTACTAACAAACCAATATGCACAATAAGCAGAAAGTAAGCAAAAACAGAATATAAGGATAAGACAAGGCAGAAGCAATTTAACAGAATATATACATAATGAATTTATACCAACCCTAAGACTTGGTATCGACAATACAGAAGCTTCTAATAGAATACAAGTGCTAGAAGTAACAAAATGATAAGTACAACTATCTCCGAATATACAAAGAGTAACAATACAAAAGATGAGATGTCATCAAGCCTCGACCATCAGTCGCTCACCCTAGTCTCGAACATCCATAAAATCTGCACGAGTCTCCAATGCGATCAACGGTGAGAACTCAACTAATATCTGCACAGAAAGTGCAGAAGTGTAGTATGAGCACAAAAATAATAGGTACTCAGTAGGCATCATCGACCGACTGAGCACATATAAGATATTAAAGCAGTAAGTAACAGATATCAAGAAAGTAGTCACTGAAGTAATAAAGGAAGCACAAGGAGCTAGCACAGAGAGTAGACAACCAAAAGCTACAAGGAAAACATGCTAGCACAGAAAATATAATTACACAGAATCAAAGGTGAAGGAAAGAAGAATGCACCTAGAGTCCTTGCACAACAATATAAGTAAGTAGAGAGAGAGAGTTGAGAAAATGGTGGTATACCGGTAACCTCAAGTAAAAGGCAAAGACGAAAAGCAGTCTAACATACTCAAAATGGAATCAACAAGTATAAGGAAATCATAACACCAATCCAATCACATGATAGCATAACCAGGGAATCACCTCAGAAGTACAACCCTGGGATGAAATAACTAGCCCACAATAACTGAGAGATACTACTCAACTTCCCACAAGAATAGAACCAAAATCTCACACTCTGCTCAGAAGGCCACACAAAAGTTCCTCAATAAGATAGGACTCACTAGCCCTCTCAATAATCAGACATCCCATAACCGAAGCCTTAACAGGTTAGCCATCACTAATCCTTCGCTAACCAAAAGCCAAGACAAGCTCTAAATAAAGACAGGAGTAAATATAGTCTACCTACAGTCCCAACGGCTGCCCATACAAACGAGGAATGCAATAAAGTGAAAACAAACCCTCTGGCATCCTATACTACCAGAGCGTACAATCAAAAAATAGCAAACAAGGGTGGAGCCTCAAACAATGAATGATATGATGCATGAAGATCTCAGGTGAAATGGTATCTCTGTATGTAACTCCTCCAATGCCGATCGGGCCTAGCAGGTAGGTTCCATGGAAGGACACTACCCATATACCTCTACTCCGCTGTATACCCTCCCTCCGCCATACACAACCCAAAGCGCCAGGCCCGGAGCGGCAAGGTTCATGGAGGTCCCAGACCCCATACTAAAACTCAGTACCAAGACATGTCATTCGGAAGCAAGTCCGAGATCAAGATAGAGACCTAGTCTCGAATATGCATGCCCAGACCTTGTCCAGGACTAAAGTAGTAGAAAATGCCTCAAAAACCCCTCCAAGGGTGCCCAGGCATAACCGGGTCTAAAACTATAGTAAATCAAGTCTAGTGCTCTTCCCGGCAGAGACTAGTATCAGTAATAAAATCAAGTCTGGTGCTCTGCCCGGAAGAGACTAATACCAGTAATAAAATTAGTGCGAAAACATCCAAACATCCCCTTTTCTATCATCAACAGTACCAAAAAGAGGCCCCCGAGGCCATGCAAATTTAGGAAAACTGTCGGGAGTGGCTCGCAGCCAAAACTATAGTAAAACATGCAAGGGAAAATCTTTAGCATGGATGATATGCTCGCACACAAATATAAAAGTAGCCCAATGGCTCACAACAACTCCTATCAGCCCTGCACAGGCACAACAGTTACTCAGCAGACATAACCAGCCTTAAAGGATCATCTTTATGTCCGGGTCTTGCGGACATTCCCTAAATAACCCACCATCTATGTTCCAGAGTCAATACAAGGCCACACAGGACTACAAGGGTAATATATAATACTACGCGAATACTACAAATAATGTATGAATTAAATGGACGAACAAGGCAGACAAGGTCTGGGGTACCAACCTATAACAACCCACCTAAGGATGTTAATTAATGTAGTTATAGCCTAATACATAGAGTCTAGGTAGGGAAAGCCATAACCTACATGTCATCCGATGACTAGCTGCAGGAACGGCGTCGTCCAGGCTCGAACTGCTCCGGGAATCTCTGAATCAGAAAAAAATACTTTCAAGTGAAGCCCCAAAGGCGTCTCTATGAAGCCTGACCAACCAAGGTAATTAAACAATTGCTAGAATCCACAAGGCTGCAAGAACGAGCCATAGCCAATTGATAAGGTGTTAATGTCATACTCGCGACTAGCCAACTCCAAAGCATAAAATGAGGCCAATAACAATAATAAATGGCAGCTAAATCCAACAACAATATATTAACCATATCTCAAAGGAGCGACGAGCTCCCGAGGCACTATTTCAAGGCGTACTTCATGTTGTTCAATTCGATCACTATCGTATGCGATCCCAATAAGAATCACACAAACTTCCCAATTCCTTCAGCACCTTACCACAACCAGTACACCAAAACAATAACAAAACATAATAAGATAAAGGGGGTTGTCCAAAGCCACAATATCCAAAACACCACTTCGTGGCTCAGAAAGCTGTAAAAATGATACTAGAACATGTAATTATGAAGGAGGGTCGTAGGGGAGATACTTCCTAGACAAAAATATTCAATATACCATGCTAAGCAACCTGCCTCCTCGCAGGAACAACAACCGGATCCAAATTCAACAAGAAACTACTACAAGATATCGGCAACAACAACTTTTCATATCTAAAAGCTTAAAATCTTGATTCAACAAATAGATAAGTGTACGGGATCCATACCTCGCCAATATAACTTTTTAGGTACTTCCAAATACTCATAAAATACCTGCTAGCTCTCTGACACAACACCCATGGAGATACACTTTGAAATCGACGGCGAAAACTATACCAAAATGACGAGCTCTCTCCGTAGAGCAACTTCCGCTAAACTTCCAAATTGAAAGGATGAAAGTCCATGGAGTATTTAGGGGATTTCCCTCTGTTTTTATATGAATTCTGGTTGATTTTTATGAGTTAAAACGAAGCTTAAACAACCTTTATAAAGCAAAACCGACTTCGGATAGGCCCCCCCACTTTGACGTGTCTGCTTGCATAGTCTTACAAAAATGCAAATATCTCTTTATTCTGAAGTCGTATAGATGAATGGTTTAGTGCGTTGGAAACTAGACTCGTAGACCTTTAATTTGGTAGGTTGGGGGACTTCTTACTCTTTATATATTGAGAGAAAAGCTCTGAGATATTTGACCCAAAGTTCAGAAAATTTATTAAAGATACTTACGATAACTTTTGCCGAATTTTATTTCACAACTTACTTGAATTCAAAACTTATCATACAACCGTTTTGAGATTATAATACCTCATAACACATCCTTCTTAGTGTATTAGACACTATTAGTCTTACCTCGAAAGTACGGGTTAATTTAAACCTTCCAAACGGGCGAGGTGTTACATGAGGCATTTCTTTAACTCGAACTTTTGTGTAAGAGATTCCTTTGACCTAGAACCTTAGTTAAATTCTTTGATATTACCAAGAATGTTGACTGAAGTCAACGATTTCCAAAGTTGAAGCTCTTAAATAAGGGACGACCATAAAGACCAAACAAATGGCCTGGGCACCGAACTGCCGGTCCCGACAAGCCATAAATGACTTGGGGCCGCTACAGGCAAGCTCTAATAGTACAAGAAAGGCGAAAATGTGTAAATGACCGGAAGGGTCATTACACACATAAATTGAGACAAAGAAAATAATATTTATTGGGCCGGTGCTAGAACGGGCTCCTCTATATCTAGTACTCCCTCCTTTTCAAATTGATTGACCTATTTTGACTTGATACAGAGTTTAAGAAAATAAAGAAGACTTTTGAATCTTGTGGTCTTAAATTAAAGATATATCAAATGTACCAAAATATCCTTTAATCTTGTGGCCTTAAACATGCCATGTGGAAAGTTGAAATTAAAAAGTTACTAAAAAGGGAAAGGGTCATTCTTTTTTAAACGGACTAAAATAGAAAGTAGGTCAAACAAATTGAAACGGAGGGAGTACTATATTATAAGAGGGAGTGATAGCAGCTCAAGCAGGCACGAAGTCGACGTGTCTGCTTGTGCTGCCTGCTTAGATATTCCCTTCTATATTTTTTTAATGTTAATTTATTTATCTTACTTTTCTTTTTAATTTGTTATATATTTATAAAATTACTTAAAAAAGTAGTATAAATCATAATAATTAATAACTTAAAATATTTAAAATACATAAAAATTTGGTTGACGCTCAAAATTTTATCGGTGCCACATAAATAGGACAGAAGAAAAAATATTATAAATCACAATAAGTAACAACTTAAAATATTTAAAAGATATATAAAAAATTTAGTCGACTCTCGAAATTGTATCAATATCACATAAATTGAGAAAGAGAGTGTAACATATATTATTTTAAATTACATAAAAAAGTATTGTAAATCATAATAGTTAACAACTTAAATTATGTAAAAATCATATAAAAATTTAATTGACTATCTAAATTCTATTTGTGTTACATAAATGACAAAAAAATAATATATATTGGGCTTGTGCTAGTACGGTCTCCTTTATATCTAGTATAAATTAGAAGAGCTAGAGTGACATAAAGAAGGATAGATAAGAAGCCAATTTAATTTAAAAGGTAGAATAATGTCATGCATGAAAAATTTATAGATTTTCAAGTTCAAATTACTTGTGTAGTGTAATTTTCAGGTTCATCGTTACGAGTAAACCTGTCGTGCCAAATTTTGAATTAGAAATTTTTGGGTTTAGTAGTTGGAAATTCTGGGCTAGGCTAGTCTCAGATGATTTCTAAGCGTGGTATGATCTAGGGAAATCCGGATTAGGATTGGGTAACGTGTCTGGGATGGAGCTAGTTTTTCCATTATCTAAGACATAAAGGATTCCGAGGGACTTTTCAGAAATGAATTCGGGTAAGTAGAACTCTCGATATGAAGGTTGACGTGAAAGGGTTATTCTGAAACGTTAGAAATTAAGGTGTGTTGTAAAATGGACCATTTTGGAGGAAATTCTGAGTTTATGTTCCATGTCGACCGTTGTCACTGTGCCATAGCAGTGACCGCTATAGCCGTAATATATCCGCTATAGAAGAAGTCAACTTTGGTCAGCACCGCCATAGCGGTCGGGTCCACTACAGTAGCATAGCTATAGCGGTGTACGGACTGCTATAGCAAATTGAGTCAGGTTTTAATGCAGAAACTTCCCCAAAATGTTCAGTTTTTCCTCAAGAACATTTTTGAGAACTTTACTCTATTTTTTGCTATTTTTTGTCCCAAAGGTAAGAATTTTGCTCCCCTAACTTAATACTATGTTTTCTACGTAGTAGAGTTTCTAGTTTGGACTTGAGGGACGGTTTGGATTTACCCAGGAATGATAGAATCCGGGGAAAGAGGGGATTCTAGGGCATAGAACTTCTTGGGTCTTGAATATTATTGTTGGGTTATGATCAATTAGCCATAGTTCTCTAAATATATTCGTAAAAATGATAGACTTATGTGAATTAATGGTGAGAAAGCTCGAAAATTGGTGGGATGATCATATTTTGTCCTAGGTGTTAGGATTTTGTATAATCCAGGTAACTATTAGGTCATGTGGACTAATTTTAGTATCTTGTAATCATTTTTAGACCAAGAACAAGCAAAAGCTTTGGAAAATAGGAAGGCTCCGGTTCAGTAGAGCTTTTGAGTAATTTGAGGTAGGTGATGGTTACTATTTTCCCAATATGCAATATGTGTCCATGTACTATCGCTTAGTATTGTGTGAGTTTGTATGCTTAGGGAATGGGATTGTGAATGTCTAGCTATCATGTGTCAATTATGTGAAATGAACTGAGTTTGATTGCTTGTTGGTTTACAAGTGTGATGTTGTTCATTACTTTATTGACTTGTTGGATTGTGTGTGATATTTGGTTGGCTCGGGTACCACGCCTGGTACAAGTTACATATTGGTTGGCTCGGGTACCATGCCTGGTATGGAAATAATATCGGTTGGCTCGGGTAACACTCTTGGTATGGGTTTTATATATCGGTTGACTCGGGTATCACGCCTGGTACGAGTTTGATTTTACTTGCATTGATTGTACTCTGATGATGGTTCCATGAGTGAACCAGATTGTATTCTTGATATGTGTTTATTGCATGAAGGTCCTTGAGAGGCCGGGTGGTTGTACTTAACTGTGGGGTTGGTTATAGTGTAGACCAAAATTACATATTGAATACGTAGGTGATGTCTTAGGGATCCATTGTTGGTCCGGGTTATATGAAAGAGATATATGTTATTGTTATGGTGTATTGTGCAATGACTGTCAGACTTGTTACGTGTGATTGGTAAGCTAGAGGAAAGACTTAGAGTATAGTTAATTGATGGCTTGTAATACATGTTTACTTTACTGTACTCAGCTTTAGTTTATTGTTCATCTCTTGTTTATTGGAGCTGACTGATGATCCTACTAGTACACGGTAGTTATGTATTGATTCTGCACTTATTTTCTTTTTATGAGTGTAGGACATCTTTCGGTGGCTGACGCGCGACTTCAGTTGTAGTTCCGACGATTTCAGGATTCAAGGGTGAGCTGTTCTTCCGGGCTACCTTGACTTCATCCATGTTTAGTTATAGCCCACTTATTTTGGGCTTAAACCCTTGCTTTTCTTTTAGGGTTGCATCCTCATTCTAGACTTTTAGTAGATATTTTGATACGGTGACTTTCAGTTTCTAGGGAATTTCCGTATGTTGTTATTAGTTTTTGAATAAATGTGAATGATAGTTTATATTTTAAATGCAAACTAGTTTTGAGAATTTAGATTATACTAAGTGTTGGGTTAATATTGGTTCGCTCATCCGGGGGTTTTGGGTGGATGCCACTCACGACGGGTTGGGTCGTGACAAAGATGGCATCAAAGCCCTAGGTTCATTGATCTCGTTGTACCAAAATGGGTCTAGTAGAGTCTTGCAAAATAGTACGGATACATTTGTACTTTTCTTCGAGAGGCTATAGGACTTTATAAAAATTATCTCTTCTTTCTTCCTTCATGCTGTAACCTAATTCCAATTGGTATCTAGTGATACAAATTGGTATCTAACTCCTTTCACTCTTTGTCCGTAGATGGTTATACTAGGAATAATGAAGCGAGGGCAGCGGTCCTCGCAGCTGGCCGAACGGCCAGAGGAAGGGGCAGGGACAGGGGCAGAGGTAGAGGTAGAGGAAGGGCAGCACCCGCCGGGGGTGAAGTTCGGCAGCTCCTGGACCAAGAGAGGCGACTCCTTGATGTGAGGCCAAAAATACATATATTTAATCATTATTTGCCTCACATTTTAGTAGTTTTAATCTTCTTTTGAGTATTGATTATATTACATTGTGCTTGATATTATATTTTTCAGGTATAGGATTAAAATAACAGAAAGATGAGAAGAATTAAAGCAAAAACAAATTACATACGAGAAATCATATAAAGAAATCAAGAAGGCAGTTTAATGAATTGAAGTTAATATAATATTATTATTTATATCCATTTATGCAGCAAAGGAATTGAATTGAGGTTAAAGAACCGAAAAGGGAACATACCACTATGTGGCACAATATGAAGACCCTTCAAAAGAGAACTCAAATTGCAGTGGTATTGAAACAGTACCCTACGTACCTGGCAGAAGTTGCGCCATCACGTCAATAGCAGAGGTGGCGCGAATATCTACTGCTCTCTGATTCTCGTGCTGCCTTTCGCGCCACTGCCTTGCTTTGCAAGCGTGGCGCGAGTTTGATGGATTTTCTCCCAATTTAATTGGGAATTGGGATTTGGTTTTTAAAAGTTCAGATCTTCTCCATACTCTATAAATACATCCTAAACACAATTTTAAGATAACTTTTGACCTAAGAAGAACTAGGAGCCACCGTGGAGGCCGGAGAAAATTGGTTCTATCTTTTCTTCTCTATTATTTATTTAGTTTTACGTTTTTCTTTGGATGATTTATTGTAATTGCTCCATGTCTATATGGAGCTAAACTTCTCGTTCTAGGATTATGGTAGCTTCATGATTATTGTGGTATGAATTTGAATTGATTTGTTAAGATATTTATCATCATGCTACGGCTCGTGTGGTTACTTACTTTTTCTTGGGATTAATTATTTGTTTGCTTGATCACCATTCAAATAATATTTGTGGCACATAAATTGAACTATGAATAGAGAATTTATGTGCGTAATAAGAAAAAGTAGGACTTGGTTGTGAACCTTATAGGAAAAGGGGAATGATTCGCTAACATGGATCGGAATATACCCGTTAGCCTTGATTAGTTGGTACGGAAGAGAAATCACATGCACTTCACTATCGACCGACGACCATATTAATATAGGCGTTAAGAACAGTCGAGGAGACCTAGAGTTGTTGGCAAAACGCTCAATATGGGCAACTAGTAACTCGATAGAAAATCAGAACCAGTTCAAGTGGTTACTCAACATGATTGCTAGCAAATCCATAATCCTAAACCAATTTCATCTCATTGATTATGTAAAAATCTTCTCTTCGTCTGGTTAATTGTTCATTAATTAGTTAGCTTATTTTTCTTTTTAATTTAGTTAATTAATAATATAATTTGGATTTTTCTGCTTGAGTAAATAATTAGAATTAGTTTAATTTAGTAAATAATTAATCGACAAGTCCCTGTGGGTATGATATCTGGACTTAAAATCCTATATTACTTGTACGACCGCGTACACTTGCGTATGCGAAAGGATGCAAAAAGTTTGTGACGCCGTTGCCGGGGACTTAGAAATTAATTGTTTGTCTAGATTAAATTTTTTCTTTTTATCTATTTAAGTTTTTTTTTTCTTATCTTCCTTTTTTTTTAATATTTTTTTAAAAAAAATAAAAATTGCACTTCTTGACATGGCATCTTGGAATAGAAATTGGTTGAATAATGAATATTTATTTATCGATAATTCTTGTATTTATTGTGGAGGACCCCACTTTAATATATTGTGCCATAATTTTTTCGGGAGAGGGTTGTGTGCACCTACCCAATCCTTTCCAGAGAATTTGTGTGGTATATGTGGTCGTCTGAATGGTCATTGGAATGATTGTCCTAACTCTTATTCCCCTTCCCCGAGCCCCTATTACTATTCTTCTGTTGTTTATGATGAGGATAGAGGTAATGAAGTGGAGGATGTAGAACTAATGCTCAGACGAGTGATTTAATAAGACAAATACAAGATCACATCGCACTGATGCGAAAGCAGACTGAGGAAAGCCTGAAATCCCTGGAAAGGTTTAAAGCCAAACTTTCAGAAATAAAGTCTGCATATGGAATTTGTATTGATACTAGCCAACTTGTGGAGAAAAAAGAGGAATTCATATCATTCAACTATTCTCTTTCATTGATATCAATGTTGAGGAGGTGTGTGAAAGTGAGAATGTCGCACAAAATGATGTTTTGGAGTTGAAGCGTGTTGGACTTATGCTAAGAATTTTTTGACATTGTGTTTGGTTGGTGACATGAAAATTGAGCCTTCCAAACCAATGAAAAATTGTGCGGATGAGGAACAAGGCCCTTATATTCTAAAATTTGTCATGCCAAAAAGACAAAATGAGATTCCTCACTTAAGGGCCAAGAAGAGCAAGATGCGATATTTATTGCTTGGTTCTTTTATTTTTATACCATCGCCCCTTGCGCCGAGCAGAAAATTTGACGCAAAGTTGAAAAGTGATGAACTTGATGGCGTCGTGCCGCGACGTTAAATCAGGCGCTTATTGGGAGGTAACCCAATTTTGTAATAGTTTAGCTTTTTTATTTTATTTTTTTACAGTGTCATGTTTTGTTTTGTTTTTGTTTTGCAGGTTTGAGAAAGTCCGAGTACCCAAATTTGAAAGCTAAGGAGCATGACTTAAGCTTAAGTGTGGGGTCGTTTGCCCCTTTGATTCATTGTGAAGAAACATGCTGCTAGCTAGGCCCTAGAGGGCCTTAGGGAGTATCTCTAACCCGATTTTTTATCTTATTTATTTCTTTGGGGATAAAGCATGACTTTAAGTATGGGGTGAAATATCTTCCGATATTTTTTAAGGGTGACGTATGCGATAGGTTGTTGAGTTTTTCTTGTTAGATGAAAAAATATTTGAAAAAAAAGAGAAAAAAGCTTAAAAACACAAAAAGATTTTCTTTTATTCTTTAGTTAGTATAGTTTTTAGCTTTTAGTTTATTTTTAGAGACATACTTCATCCACCCCTTGGTTTTTCTTTTCGGTTCTTTTCTGAGGGGGAGCCCTTTGAACCGAGTAGTTTTTTATTTTTAGGAGTAACGTTTTTATTTTTTACTTTTTGAGAGAAAAAAAATGACCTTTTGACTTGTTTGATACTAGAAATTTAGGCCTGAACTTGAGTAGTACTTTCCTATGAGTGCTTGAGTATAAAATAAAATAGCAAATCTTTGACACGTAGGTTCAGGGTAGTGACTCTGTATATAACTTATTCTTATCTTGAAGTTCGCTATGACCCTATTTGTCTTAGAAATAGAATAGATCCATCTTGATTGAGACTTGTTGTAATGACCGGGTCCGTCGTTATGGGTAGTCCAATCGTGCCAAGTTTTAGAGTTAGAAAACTCTGGGTTCGGGAGTTTGAAATTCTGGGCTAGGCTAGTCTCGGCCGGTTTAGGGGCGAGGTATGGTCTAGGGAAATCTGGGTAAGGATTGGGTTGCATGGCTTGTGTTGAGCTAGTTTTCCTTGTAGCTAACACATAGAGGAGTCCGGGGGACTTTTCAGAATCGGATTCGGGTAAGTAAAACTCCCAGAATCGAGGTTGACGTGAAAGGGTTATTTCGGGATGTCGGGAAATTAGGTGTGTTGTAAAATGGACTAATTTTGCAGGTTTTACAATTTTTTGTCCTATAGCGGTTGACACTCCACCATAGCAACCTCCGTTGTAGCAGAGAAACTACCGCTACAGTGGAAGTTAACGTCGGTCAGCCTCTGCCATAACGGACGACTCCGCTACGACGGTACCGCTATAGAGAAGCGGACCACTATAGCGGAGTGTGACGGGATTTAATGCAGAAACATTCCCCAAAATATTCAGTTTTCACAATTCCGTTTTGGGAGAAGGGCAAGGCGATTTCAGGCAATTTTCCTCTGTTTTCCATTGTTTTTCATCCCTAAGGTAAGGTTTCTACTCCCCAATCTTAGTACTACTTTTCCTATGTGGTAGAATTGCTAGGAGGGAACTTGGGGAAAGGTTGGAATAACCTAGGGATGGTAGAATCCGGGGAAGAATGGGGATTCTAGGCATGAAAGTTCTTGGGTATTGATTAAAGTAAGGTTTTATGATCACATGTTGTTAAATTCTCTACTTTTATCCGTGAAAATGATAGAACTAAGGAAATTAATGGCAGAAAGCTCGGGAAAAAGGGTAGAATGATCATGGTTGGTCTGGGGTCTGGGATTGGGTGTAATCCGAGTAATGCGCAGACCTTGTTTGTTAATTTGAGTATTTGTATGTTGTTTTAGACCAAGAACGAGAAAGGAATCCGAAACACGGGAAATCTCAGGTTGAGTAGAGCTTGGATCATTTCAAGGTAGGTAATGGCTTACGACTCCTGTGAATGTTGTATATTTTGTACTCTTATGTAAGTGTTTGTATGAATTGCATGACTTAGAGGAATTGTGTAGAATGTCTAAGGGTCCTGTTTTACAGTGTGTGAATTGAATGGTGTGTTACTTTTTAGTTTACAAGTTGTTTGTTCATTATTTTGACTGTGGATTGTTGACATTCGATTGGCTCGGGTACCATGCCTGGTACATGTATACTAACGGTTGGCTCGGCTACCACGCCTGGTACGGGTATAACAAATGGTTAGCACGGGTACCACGCCTGGTATGAATTACTAATGGTTGGCTCGGGTACCACGCCTGGAACGGGTTTATTTTACTGCATCATGGCATTGATATTGTTGCATTGCATTGACTGTTATTACTTCCATGAGTGGACCAAGTGTTTTTATTGAATTGTGATATTCATTGGTGGTCCTTGAGTGACCGGGAATTCTGTTATAATTGTTGAGTTGGTCTTGGATTAGGCCGAGTTGTCTGTTGAACACTTAGGTGTTGTTTAGAAGGGATCCCAGGGTGGGTCCGGGCTAGGCAAAAAGGATAGTTTATTGAATTCTGTGATTGTGGTTTAGAGTTATAAGAAGGTGGATTTCATGTGGGGACAAGCTAGGTAGAGACTTGCAGTCTAGGGGAGCCTATTGACTTGTTGCATGTTTTCTGTACTGGTACTTGATTTGTTGTACTGAATTATACACTGTTTATTTGGAACTGGCTGATGATCCTACCAGTACACAGTGGTGATGACTGATACTGCACTTGCTTTTTCTTCTTGTGAGTACACACAATCTTCCAGCGGCTGAGACGCGACCTCATCTATAGTACCAGCGTTCCAGAATTCAAGGGTGAGACGCTTGATCGAGCTGCCTTGAATCTATCATTAGTGTTGTAGCCCATTTGTTTCGGGCTTAGACTATTTCATTATATTTTTGGGGTTGCATCCTCGCACTCTAGACATTGGTAGAATTGTTTGGTACTGTGAGTTTTAGATTCTAGGGGGTAATTTTCGCAGGTTTATATTAATAAAGTTGATTTATTGTGATTGAACTGCTAGTTTACTTTTATGCACTGGTTTTGAGTTGTTAGAATGATTAAGTTCGTGGAAGGGATGGTTCGCTCACCCAGGGGTTGGGTGAGTGCCACTCACGGCGGTCTGGGTCGTGACAAAGATGGTATCAGAGCCCTAGGTTCATTGATCTCGACGTACCAAACAGGTCTAGTAGAGTCTTGCGAAATGGTATGGGTGGAGACGTCCGTACTTCTCCTCAAGAGGCTATAGGACTTTAGGAAAACTATCTCTTCTTTCTTTCCTTCGTGCTATAACTTGATTCCAATTGGTATCTGGTGATACAAATTGGTATCTAACCTCATTCACTCTTTTGTCCGCAGATGGTTAACACAAGAAACAATGGAGCTAGAGCAGTGGTCCCAGTAGCGGGCCCGACTTTTCATGGTAGAGGTATGGGAAGGGGCAGGGATGAGGTAGAGCCACACCCTCTAGAGGTGGAGCTCGAGAGGCTGTTGGAGAGCATGAAGCGACCTCTCCCCCACCTCAGGAAAATGTTGATGAAGACGTAGAAGTTGTGGCTGAAGATGGTGAGGCGCAGGAGGAGGTGACACCGGTTGGG
This sequence comes from Jaltomata sinuosa, assembly GCA_003996215.1. Taxonomy (NCBI): domain Eukaryota; kingdom Viridiplantae; phylum Streptophyta; class Magnoliopsida; order Solanales; family Solanaceae; genus Jaltomata; species Jaltomata sinuosa. The sequence goes on from QJPP01004195.1 coordinate 65,411, forward strand.
GGTGAAGGACTCCCAACTATGACACCAGAAGCCTTTCAGGAGGCTTAGAATAATTTGAGTGGGTTGGTTGGTACTAGAGCCATACCCGTGGCTTTTGCAAATCAGGCCTTGGACCCTCAGTCAGCAGCTACTACAGCTTGGTATCTAACCTCATTCACTCTTTTGTCCGCAGATGGTTAACACAAGAAACAATGGAGCTAGAGCAGTGGTCCCAGTAGCGGGCCCGACTTTTCATGGTAGAGGTATGGGAAGGGGCAGGGATGAGGTAGAGCCACACCCTCTAGAGGTGGAGCTCGAGAGGCTGTTGGAGAGCATGAAGCGACCTCTCCCCCACCTCAGGAAAATGTTGATGAAGACGTAGAAGTTGTGGCTGAAGATGGTGAGGCGCAGGAGGAGGTGACACCGGTTGGGGGTGAAGGACTCCCAACTATGACACCAGAAGCCTTTCAGGAGGCTTAGAATAATTTGAGTGGGTTGGTTGGTACTAGAGCCATACCCGTGGCTTTTGCAAATCAGGCCTTGGACCCTCAGTCAGCAGCTACTTTAGCGCCTAGGATGGATGCAACTTCGGGCACGAATGACTTCTTCAGGCCAATGCTAGTCCCAGTGATGACAGGGAATGAGCATGATATGCTGACCAAGTTTCTCAAGCTGAAGCCTCCTACATTTCAGGGTACTGATAGGGAGGATGCTTATTAGTTCATCTTGGATTGCTATGAGAGGTTGCACAAGTTGGGTATTGTACGCCAACATGGGGTTGAGTTTGTCACATTTCAGCTTCAGGGTGAAGCCAAGCAGTGTTGGAGGTCTCATGTGGAGTGCCGGTCTTCTGTTCTACCCTCATTGACTTGGGAACAGTTCCACACTTTGTTTTTAGAGAAGTACGTACCCCGTACTTTAAGGGACCGGAAGAAGGATGAGTTCTTGAACTTGGAGCAGGGTAGCATGTTAGTCTCTTCTTATGAGGTTAAGTTTCACGCCTTGTCTCATTTTGCCGCACAACTGTTGGGTTCCGAAGAGGAACGGGTCCGGTTGTTTGTGAATGGTTTGAATACTGAGCTACAGGTACTGTCAGTGCATATGACTTCTTCAGGAAGGGCTTTAAAGAAGTGGTGGATTATGTGAAGCAACTTGAGGGAGTCAGGCAGACGGGGCAGGTTAAGGCATTAGCCAAGAAGCCCCGGAGTGAGGGAAATTATGGTGGCTCACATTCCAGGGGTCATCATCAGCAGGTATACTCAGCCCATCCTATTCAGTCAACTCTTCCAGCTGCTACAGGTGGTCATCAAGGATCTCATAATAAGTCTTCAGCTCCTAGAGGACAGGGAGCGTCTTATACGTCAGCTAGCAGGCCTACACTTGACCTTGGTTGCTTCCATTGTGGTGATCTGGGTCACTTTAAGAAGGAGTGCCCACTCAGGCAGATAGGTAATCAAGGTCAGCAGTAGCCTAGAGCGGTGGTCCCAGAAGGTAGAGGTGGTAATGCTAGAGGTCGTCCACAGGGTGGGCAAGGAAACTTTCAGGGAGGCCGAGGCGACAAAAGGAATGACGGTGCGGGCAGGGGTGCAGCGCGACCAGTCCAGGAAGTTACCATGGAGAACTGAGGCAGAAGCCTCAGATACGGTGATCACAGGTACCATTCTTGTCTGTGATAAAATGGCTTTAGTATTATTTGACCCAGGTCCTACATATTCTTATGTATCTGTGAGTTTTGCATTGGGTCTGGAATTGACTTTTGATATCCTTGATTCCCCTATTCATGTTTCTACCCCGGTTGGAGAGTCGATGATTGTGACTCATGTTTATCGTGACTATTTTGTTGTGTTTGTGGGGTTGCATACTTGGATAGACTTAGTAATCCTTGATAAGGCTGATTTTGATATTATCTTGGGCATGAACTGGTTGTCCCCTAATCATGCTGTGTTGAACTGTAACACCAAGACTGTGGCTCTAGAGATTTAGGGTAAGGATACAGTTAAGGTAATATCGTTTGTTCGGGCTAGGAAGCTAGTGGGAAGGGGGTGCCTAGCCTTCTTGGCTTATCTCCGGAATAATAGTATGGAGTCCCCATCTATTGAGTCAGTTCTGGTGGTTTCTTAATTTCTAGAGGTGTTTCCAATGGATTTGCCTGGTATGCCTCCGAACAGGGATATAGACTTTTGTATTGATTTGGAGCCAGGCACTCGCCCCATTTTTATTCCTCCATATCGTATGACTCCGGCAGATTTAAGGGAACTTAAGACTCAGCTGCAGGAACTCTTAGATAAGGGATTTATCCATCCCAGTGCTTCTCCTTGGGGTGCTCCTATTTTATTTGTAAAGAAAAAGGATGGTAGTATGACGATATGCATAGACTATAGGACGTTGAACAAGGTGACCATCCGGAATAAATACCCTCTACCCTGAATTGATGATTTGTTTGACCAGCTTCAGGGTGCCTCAGTGTTTTCAAAAATTGACTTGAGGTTGGGGTACCATCAGTTGAGGATTAGGCCTGAGGACATTCCTAAGACCGCTTTTTGGACTCGGTATGGGCATTATGAATTCCTAGTAATGTCGTTTGGCTTGACCAATGCACCGGCAGCATTCATGAGTTTGATGAATGGGGTATTTAAGTCATATTTGGATTTCTTAATGATTGTGTTTATCGATGATATTTTGATCTACTCCAAGAGTAGGGAGGAGCATGCTAGTCATCTCCGTATTGTGTTGGACATCTTGAAACGCCAGAAGCTTTATGCGAAGTTCTCCAAGTGTGAATTTTGGTTGACTTCAGTTACGTTCTTGGGGCATGTAGTGTCAGAAAAGAGGGTGATGGTAGATCCCCAGAAACTTGAAGCAATCAAGAGTTGGATCCGACCTAGCTCTGTGGCTGAGGTGAGGAGTTTTGTTGGACTCGCAGAGTACTACCAGAGGTTTGTTAAGGATTTTGTGTCTATTGCTACTCACCTGACCAGGCTGACACAGAAAGAGGTACCATTCGTGTGGTCCGACAAGTGCGAGGAGAGCTTCCAAAAGCTCAAGACACTTTTGACCACGGCTCCTATATTGTCCTTGCCGGTTGAAGATAAAGACTTTATTATTTACTGTGATGCTTCACATTCTGGTTTGGGTGCTGTGTTGATGCAGGATAGGAATGTGATAGCCTATGCATCTAGGCAGTTGAAGGTGCATGAGAGGAACTACCATACTCACGACTTAGAATTGGCAGCAGTGGTCTTTGCACTCAAAATTTGGAGACACTATCTCTATGGTATCAAGTGTGAGGTGTTCACCGATCATCGCAATCTGCAGTATGTGTTCACTCAGAAGGATTTGAATTTGAGGCAGAGAAGGTAGATGGAGATATTGAAGGACTATGATGTGACCATTCAATATCATCCAGGTAAGGCTAATATGGTGGCAGACGCATTGAGACGGAAAATAGTTAGCATGGGTAGTTTGGCTTCTTTGGGGGTGTCCAAATGACTACTAGCAAGGGAAATTTGGGCCTTGGAGGCCAAGTTCATGCACTTGGGTATTTCAGAACAGGGTGAATTATTGGCCAGCATTGAGGTCAAATCCACCTTCATAGAGGAAATAAAGGACAAACAGTTTCAGGATCCAAAACTGGGTAAGCTTCGAGGTAAGGTAATATTTGGGGAATCCAGGGATGTCACGTTAGACTCTGGTGGAGTACTAAATTTTAGAGAAAGGATTTGTGTTCCTTGAGTTTATGATATAAATCAGAAAATCTTGGCAGAAGCTCATGGTTCGCCGTACTCAATTCATCTGGGTGTGACCAAAATGTACAGGAACTTAAGGCAACGTTACTGGTGGCCCGGAATGAAAAGGGACATAGTTGACTTTGTGCCTAAATGTTAGAACTGATAGCAGGTAAAGTATGAGCACCAGAGACCTACAGGGCTACTTCAGAGGATGTCCATTCCAGAGTGGAAGTGGGAAGGATAGCCATGGACTTTGTGGTGGATCTTCACAAGACATTGGGAAAGTATGACTCCATTTGGGTCATTGTTGACAGGCTGACCAAGTCCGCTCATTTCATTCCGGTTAGAGTAGATTACAATTTGCAGCAATTGGCTAAGATCTACGTGAAATAGGTTGTGAGATTGCATGAGGTGCCACTGTCCATCATTTCAGATAGAGGTACGCAGTTTACCTCTAAATTTTAGGGCAAGCTACATGAAGAGTTGGGTACACAACTCACTTTTAGCACAGTCTTCCATCCTCAGACTGATGGTTAGTCAGAGAGGACGATCTAGGTATTGAAGGACATGCTGAGAGCATGTGTGATGGACTTCGAGGGTCATTGGGACCAGTTCCTACCATTGTGCTAGTTCTCATACAACAAAATCTATCACTCTAGTATTGACATGGCACCGTTCGAAGCATTGTATGGGAAGAGCTGCAGATCACCGGTTGGGTGGTTTGAGAAAGGCTATGTAAAGCCTTTGGGAGTGGAATTAGTAAAGGAAGCACATGAAAATGTAAGGGGCATTCAGAACAAATTGTTGGCTGCCCAAAGTAGGCAGAAGGAGTATACAGATTGCAAGGTCCGGGACATGGAATTTTAGGTTGGTGAACAAGTATTGTTGAAAGTGTCACCAATGAAGGGAGTTATATGGTTTGGTAAGAAGAGCAAGCTTAGCCCTTGGTTCATTGGTCTGCTTGAGGTTCTTGAGATTGTGGGGACAGTGGCTTACAAGTTAGCACTACCGCCCAGTTTGTCGGGTGTCCATCCGGTATTCTATGTATCCATGCTTAAGCGATACCATGGGGATGAGGACTACATCATCAAGTGGGATGAGGTGATTTTTGATAAGGATCTTCGTTATGAAGAAGAACCAGTCTTAATTCTTTCTTTGGATGTCCGAAGGTTGAGGACAAAGGTGATTGATATGTTAAGGGTTCAGTGGAAGTATCGTCCGATTGAGGAAGCCACTTGGGAAACCGAGAAGGACATGCGGGACAAGTACCTTCAATTGTTTGAGGATTCAGGTACTACACTTTCTTTCCTTTATTTTCCATAAATTTAGGTTTGATCATTCGGGGACGAACGATGGGTAAATTGGTATCTGTTGTAACAACCGGGTCCGTCATTATGGGTAGTCCAATCGTGCTAAGTTTTCGAGTTAGAAAACTCCGAGTTTGGGAGTTTGAAATTCTGGGCTAGGCTAATCTCGGCCGATTTAAGGGTGAGGTATGGTCTAGGACAATCCGGGTAAGTATTGGGTTGGATGGCTTATGTTGATCTAGTTTTCCTCGTAGCTAACACATAGAGGAGTCCAGAGGACTTTTCGGAATCGAATTCGGGTAAGTAGAACTCCCAGAATTGAGGTTGACGTGAAGGGGTTATTTTGGGACGTCGGGAAAATAGGTGTGTTGTAAAATGGACTAATTTTGGAGGTTTTACTAATTTCTGTCCTATAGCGGTTGACACTCCTCCATAGCGACCTCCACTGTAGTGGAGAAATTACCACTACAGCGGAAGTCAACATCGGTCAGCCTCCGCCATAGCGGACGACTCCATTACGGCGGTACCGCTATAGCGGAGCTTGATGGGATTTAATGCATAAACATTCCCCAAAATGTTCAGTTTTCACAATTCCATTTTGGGAGAAGGACAAGGCGATTTCAGGCTATTTTCCTCCGTTTTCCATTGTTTTTCGTCCCTAAGGTATGGTTTCTACTCCCCAATCTTCGTACTACTTTTCCTACGCGGTAGAATTGCTAGAAGGAAACTTGGGTAAAGGTTGGAATAATCTAGGGATGGTGGAATCTGGGGAAGAAGGGGGATTCTAGGCATGAAAGTTCTTGGGTATTGATTAAAGTAAGGTTTTATGATCACATGTTGTTAAATTCTCTGCTTTTATCCGTGAAAATGATAGAACTAAGGAAATTAATGGCGGGAAGCCCGGAAAAAAGGGTAGAATGATCATGGTTGGTCTGGGGTCTGGGATTGGGTGTAATCCGGGTAATGCACAGGCCTTGTTTATTAATTTGAGTACTTGTATGTTGTTTTAGACCAAGAACGAGAAAGGAATCCGAAACACGGGAAAGCTCGGGTTGAGTAGAGCTTGGATCATTTCAAGGAAGGTGATGGCTTACGACTCCTGTGAATGTTGTATATTTTGTACTCTTATCTAAGTGTTTGTATGAATTACATGACTTAGAGGAATTGTGTAAAATGTCTAAGGGTCCTGTTTTACAATCTGTGAATTGAACGGTGTGTTGCTTGTTGGTTTATAAGTTATTTGTTCATTATTTTGACTGTGGATTGTTGACATTCGGTTGGCTCGGGTACCACCCCTGGTACAGGTATACTAACGGTTGGCTTGGGTACCACGTCTAGTACGGATATAACAAATAGTTGGCACGGGTACCATGCCTGGTACGAATTACTAATGGTTGGCTCGTGTACCATGCCTTGTACGGGTTTATTTTACTGCATCATGGCATTGATATTGTTGCATTGCATTGACTTTTATTGGTTTCATGAGTGGACCGGGTGTTTTTATTGAATTGTGATATTCATTGGTGGTCCTTGAGTGACCGGAAATCCTGTTATAATTGTTGAGTTGGTCTTGGATTAGGCCGGGTTGTCTGTTGAACACTTAGGTGTTATTTAGAAAGGATCCCAGGGTGGGTCCGGGCTAGGCAAAAAGGATAGTTTATTGAATTCTGTGATTGTGGTTTAGAGTTATAAGAAGGTGGATTTCATGTGGGGACAAGCTAGGTAGAGACTTGCAGTCTAGGGGAGCCTATTGACTTGTTGCATGATTTCTGTATTGGTACTTGATTTGCTATACTGAATTATACATTGTTTATTTGGAACTGGCTGATGATCCTACCAGTACATGTCGCGCCCTATTTTGAACTGGCCAAAATATGTTTGCAACATCCGGCTCTTCTACCTGGTTTTAAAAAAGGGTTTAGAGTCGCCACCTAATCTTTTTAGGAAAAAATAGGAAAACCATTTGTTCATGTAAAACTCTGTTTTTAGTCTGCAAAAATCGATGAAATTCTAGGTAAGGGTTTTGGTTACTCGAGGGGAAGATATTAAGCATCCCTCAGAGCCTATCCGAAGATAGTTCTTAAAACTTAGTTTTAAAAAATTATTTAGGGATATTTGTTTAGCATTACTTATTAAAAGAAAAAATATTTTTAGAGGATGTAATTTTTAATAAAATAAAAAAAAGGAGTAAATTAAAATCATTTCTTGTGTTTAAAAGAAAGTATGAGGTATATAAAAGTGAAAGAAATATATATATGTGTACTGACGTGATATAAGAGATAGATATAATTTTAAATAAATAAAAATATAATATAAAAAATATTATAAAATATATAAAAAGTGTAGTAGAGTATATATGTATATACCAGTTTAGACCAAGATCTATAATGAAGGCGGTAGTCCGCGCGGCCATCTAGATCAAGTTCCAAAGAATATCCTTAAGCTTAGAGAAAGGCGGTAGTCCGCACAATCAACAAGGATAGAATCGAAATAAGAAAGATTTTTAATTAATTTTTGACTGAATGGTAAACTTTTACCCAAGCAAAGGACCTGTCGAATTCACGATATATACCATTATTAACTCCTATCCAGTAGTTCTAACAGTGATTTAGGTTGCCCCTTTTTCTTCCTTTTAACGAGGACTTACAATACCACTGCTTGCTAGATTAAATTAATAAAGTAGTACCGGAATTGACTACGTCACCATCTTAGAACCAAGCCAAGAAACTAAGATAAAAATCTCTTATATTTCAATTGAGTCTGGGTTCTTTCATGGAGAACATAGTACAAAAGTTAGATATCCAGCATAGATATGAGATTTCTAGCCGGACACAGTCACGGCTATGGATATATGAAAAATATTACTATAAGTAAAGAAGAAAAGAAAAATACCTTTAAGATTTCTTAGGCTTTCCAAACTTGAATTCTTTATTGATATCCCAATATATTACAAGAGAAAGAGAAAAGGAGAGAGCACCTACTAAAAACTTCTTGAATAATATTTTCAATAATTTTGTTAAGAATAATCTCCTGAATATCGTGCCCGATATTAACCACCTTTAGAATGGTGATCAAAGTTCTCTTATCAAAGAAAGCTGAGAAGTAATTCATAATTAATTATTGAGATATTCCCTAGATAGGAAGTCAGGAAGAGAATTGTCAATTCCCTTTTTATAATGAATTTCAAAGTCGAAAGGAGCTAATTGCGCCTGCCACCTTGCAAATATAAGTTTAGAGGCATCATGTTTAAAGTCTTTGTTAAACATATATTTAACTGACTGGGCATCTGTTTTAATCAGGAATTTTTGGTTATATATATCATCCTGGAATTTTAAAACACACTTGACAATGCATAGCATTTCATGGGCCACAGTAGCATATTTTCTCTGGGCTTCAGTCCATTTTCCTGAATAAAATCGTACAAGATATTCACACTTGTCATGAGGATTAATCTGTTTAAGGATTCCGCCATATCCAATATTGGATGCGTCAGTCTCTATAATTTTCTGCCAAACAGGGTTAGCAAGAGTTAAACAAGGCAAAGATTTAACACGTTGTTTAACATTTTTAACAAGATTAGTAAGACTATCAGTCCAAGGAGATTTATGATTCTTTTTTAGTCTTTCATAAAGAGGTGATAAATCTCTAGAAAGATCTTTATAAAACGGGGAAATATAATTTAAGCTTCCCAGAAATCTTTGGAGCATAGTCACATCATTGATACTTCTAAACAGACTATTTTAATGGAAACCAATTTTACAAAGTCTAAGGTCACCACTAGGAGACCTATCAAGTGGGAAGAAATAAATTTCCTAGCTACTTGGACTTTAGACTCGGTTATATCCCCAAATCAGATTACTAATGAAATAACGAATAATGAGTATTCTCATATTACTCAGAATCCTGATGGTAGGATATGTATTCAGTTTGCTGATAAAGCTCCTATGTATAAATCTCCTGTTTATAACAGACATTCTTTTTCAGGTTATAGATCTCTACCTGAAATTCAGCATATTTCCCTTATTACCCCTGATGTTCCTATATATGGTCCAGCTCGTAACATGGCTCTTTCTTTGCATACTATTAGTGATACTATGAGTGAAAAAATTGTAGAAAGGGTAAGAATTGACCCAAAGACTAATATTGTGCAGGCAACTGATAGACTGTCTGATATTGATCCTACTGCCTCAGAGATGGATTTTGACCCAAATGAAGGGTCCGATAGAAATAAACTTTGATTTATGTTTGTACAACAAATTGATTTTAGTCCAGGTTCACTGGCAAGACAACATATTCAAAGTGAATTTCAAAATGATAAATGAAACAAGTTTAGAACTTGGTTTTTTGAAGCTTATAGCCAAAATGATTTAAATAGTATTTCACAAGAATTTTATAAAACTTGTGCTTTGCATAATTAAATTATGTATTTTGTTCCTTGGTTTATAATCACTTATCTACCGCTATATGTAAGAGTCCTTGAGCGAACTTTTCAAGAAGGAAATGGTTCGATTATTAAATCGATCTACCCTCCTCAAAACCCTTTTATTTTACCTAATAATACAGGTTTGATGTTCTCTGCTTTTCAAAAGTTCGTTGAAAATGATGTCGCTAAGATTAGCATTAATGAGATAAATAACCTGATAGCTCAAAATAATTATTTAAGTCTTTATGTTAAGGTTTTAGGTGAACATGTTGGTTCCCTTGACAAAAAACTTGATGAGTCAATTGTTTTAGTAAAACATTTGAATACAGAGAGGCCTAAAGCAGTTAACGAAGCTTCTACTTCTAAGAATCTTCCTACTGTTTTAACTATGCCCACTCATATTCAAAGACCTATAGATACTTCTGATTTTAATATTAAATCTAAAAATGATCTTTCTTTACAAGATTTAGAACAGCTTCTTGATAAAAAGCTTTCTGGCTTAAGTGCTAAACCTATGAATTCCAATGATTTAGAAAATCAGTTTACAGAACAAAATGATGAATTTTCTATAACTGAAGTCAATAAACTTCATCGTTTCAAAAGGAACCATCCTATTTCTCGATACGGTTCTAAACCTGATATGAAAACTTTTTATTATCACCGCCCAACTCCTCAAGATGTTCTTATTGAAGAAAGAGAGTGGGGATTCACCAATACATCTTACAGTGGTGATATGGTTTATGAGTGGAACCTCGATGGATTGACTGATAGACAAGTCTCTATCGTGGTTCATCGGATGATGATGTATTCTTCTGTTTGTAGACATACGAATAGAAATTCTGATCATGCTATTTGTAAGATGATAATTGCAGGATTCACTGGCCAATTAAGAGGTTGGTGGGATAATTTTCTATCCGAAGAAGTTAAAAATGCTATAACTACTGCCACAAAGAGTGATAAAATGGTAGAAACTGGCATTAATGATGAAGGAAAACCAGTCGAAAGGGTAATAGAAACTACCCGAGAAGATGCTGTTTATACACTCATTCTCACTATTCTGGAATATTTCAATGGTAGATTTATCTCCCAGAATGAAAGTCTTAGAACTCTCTTAAATGGTCTACGATGCAGACATGTGGGAGAATTCAGATGGTATAAAGACACCTTCCTAAGTAGAGTCATGGATCTTCCTGACAGCAACTCTACTCATTGGAAATCGAAGTTTATAGATGGATTTGCCCCTTTATTTGCAGAGCGAGTTAAACGAGCTCTCAGAGGTAACCAGACCGAGATCCCTTATCAACTCTATACTTACGGGAAGCTTGTGGGTACTTGCACCCAAGAAGGATTAAATCTTTGCAACGAGGTAAAATTATCTCAACAAATTAAGGATGATAAGAAAAAAGCAAAGTCACAATTAGGAGACTTTTGTGAACAGTTCGCTATGCCCGGTCCATCTAATAGCAAAGAACATAGGACACACAGGAGTCATAAAGAACATAATACTTCTGAGAGGCCTCATAGGCGACGTCGTCATTCCCGATGAAGTAAAGAAAAGCGTGAAGCAAAGAAAGCTCACCGCAAGTCTACCAGGTTTGCAAAGAATTTCTCAAAAAGAGATCCCAAGAACATTAAATGTTATAATTGTGGACAATATGGACATATTGCCCCAAATTATAAGCTTGAAAAGCTTAAATCTTTGAACCTTGACCAAAATATTCATGAAAAGGTTTATGGTTTGCTATACACTTCAGGTTCTGAATCAGATTATGAGTCTTATTCCGACACCGAATCAGGTTCCGAAAGTGAAGTTAAACTTCTTAATTTTTCTGATAATGAAAATCTTATGCCTACTAATTGTACTAATTGTGTAGGTGATCATTGCAGATGCAAAACTGACGAGTTCTATAAACTCCAGTCACAATTTGAAGATATTAATATTAAAACTATTTCATCCGATAATGTGATCGATCTATTAAAAGAAATTTCTGATGAAAATATTCGGAATAAAATCCTTAATATGGCGACTAGCTCCAGTTCTTCAAAATCTTCTGAAAAATCTAAAAATGATTTTGATCTCAAAGATCTAGAACCATATTCTATAAAGGAAGTTTATAACCGACTTGAAAAGAAAAATGATGTCATTATTCGTGACACCTCTTTAGATGATTTAAAATATGAGGTTGAAAATCTTAAAAATTAGATTAAATCTCTTAAACAAAATCAAATGATTCATAATCACAGGATTTCTCAGCTTGAGAATGATGATTCTATATCCAGCCCTCCTACTGATAGAGGGAAAGGTAAGGTTGATGACATCATTGATACTTCTAAACAAAATTCTTTTCTTGGAATGATGCAGATTGTTACTGCACATAGATGTTATGTTAATTGCACCATCTTACTTAAAAATAAATTTAAAGTTACTTGCACTGCAATGATTGATAGTGGAGCAGATGTTAGTTGTATTCAAGAAGGATTGATACCTTCAAGATTTTTTGAAAAAACTACTCATATTGTAAAATCAGCATCTAGACACGCTTTAAAAATAGAATATAAACTGTCCAATACTCATATTTGCAAAGATAAAACTTGCATCCCTCATTTATTTTTCTTGGTAAAAGATAAAATGAGTCCTCCAATTATACTTGGAACACCTTTCTTAAATGCTATTTACCCATTTTCAAAAATTGATCAAAAGGGTTTTACAGCTAATTACAAAGGTAGGGAAATATCTTTTCCTTTTATCACAGAGCCTTTGACACGAGATATTAATACTCTTATAGACATGAAGCAAAGACATATGGACTCCTTACAAATAGAGATATACAGTATGAATGTCTTTGATACTTTGAAATCTACCAAAGTACAGGAAAAGATCAAATTGATCTCTGAGCAGTTGGCCGTCGATGTTTGTGCCGATCACCCAAGTGCTTTTTGGAATAGAAAGAAGCACATTGTGACTCTTCCATATGAAGAAAACTTCTCTGAAGATAATATTCCCACTAAATCTCGCCCCTGTCAAATGAATGCAGAATTAGTGGAGTTTTGCAAAAAAGAGATTGATAATCTTCTTCAAAGGGGTTTAATAAAACCATCCAAGTCTCCTTGGTCCTGCACAGCATTTTATGTCAACAATGCAGCTGAAAAGGAACGTGGTGTTCCTAGATTGGTTATCAATTATAAACCTTTAAACAAGTTTTTAAAATGGATTAGGTATCCTATTCCAAACAAAAAAGATCTTTTATCCAGATTATATGATGCCAATATATTTTTGAAATTTGATTTAAAATCAGGATATTGGCAAATACAAATCTTCAAAGAGCATACTTACAGAACTGCTTTTAACGTTCCATTTGGTCAATACGAATGGAATGTTATGCCTTTTGGACTAAAGAATGCTCCTTCAGAATTTCAAAAAATTATGAATGATATTTTTAATCCTTATTTGGATTTCATCATAGTCTATATTGATGACATTTTAGTTTACTCAAAAACTTTTGAAATGCATATCAAGCATCTTGATATTTTCAAAAAAATTGTTATACGAAATGGTTTGGTTATTTCTAAACCAAAAATGAGCCTGTTTCAAACAGAGGTTCGATTTTTAGGACATAATATTTGTCAGGGAAAGATTACTCCCATTCAAAGAGCGATTGATTATGCTTCAAAATTTCCTGATATTATAATTGATAGGACTATGCTCCAAAGATTTCTGGGAAGCTTAAATTATATTTCCCCCTTTTATAAAGATCTTTCTAGAGATTTATCACCTCTTTATGAAAGACTAAAAAAGAATCATAAATCCCCTTGGACTGATAGTCTTACTAATCTTGTTAAAAATGTTAAACAACGTGTTAAATCTTTGCCTTGTTTAACTCTTGCTAACCCTGTTTGGCAAAAAATTATAGAGACTGACGCATCCAATATTGGATATGGCGGAATCCTTAAACATATTAATCCTCATGACAAGTGTGAATATCTTGTACGATTTTATTCAGGAAAATGGACTGAAGCCCAGAGAAAAATGCTTGTGGCCCATGAAATGCTATGCATTGTCAAGTGTGTTTTAAAATTCCAGGATGATCTATATAACCAAAAACTCCTGATTAAAACAGATGCCCAGTCAGTTAAATATATGTTTAACAAAGACTTTAAACATGATGCCTCTAAACTTATATTTGCAAGGTGGCAGGCGCAATTAGCTCCTTTCGACTTTGAAATTCATTATAAAAAGGGAATTGACAATTCTCTTCCTGACTTCCTATCTAGGGAATATCTCAATAATTAATTATGAATTACTTTTCAGCTTTCTTTGATAAGAGAACTTTGATCACCATTCTAAAGGTGGTTAATATCGGGCACGATATTCAGGAGATTATTCTTAACAAAATTATTGAAAATATTATTCAAGAAGAATTATCTATTCATTCCTATAATGAAGAAAATGTTCATTTTGATATTTATGATATTTATGACTTATATTTTGATCATTATTAGGTATGGAAGGAAAGGACCCGCCCTGGTCCGTTATAAGGGGCCGCGACAGAGTAAACGGAAGAGGAAGGGGAAGATCAGCCCCTCAAAGGACATATACTCAAGGATCATCATATGGATCCTCAGCCTCACGAACTCAAAGATCATCCTACGGATCTGATTCAAATTTTCCAGTTCTCAGATTAGGGAACAAGAGTTTAATAAACTCAAAAATTGGAGAAGCCTCATCCTCTAATATGGTAAAATTGGATGATATTCCAAAAGACAGTTCATTATATGAACAATTACATGCTTATATGTCTCAAAAGCAAAGTGATACTTTTGCTGCTGCAGTCACTAAAGAAGACAAAAATGATATCCAGTTCTTCGAAAAGATTGAAAGAAAAGAAATGATATTTCTTTTTGAAAACTCTGAAATTCAAAGGAAAAATGAACCTTGGAAGATTCTCCAAAGGTATTTACTAAATGGTTTATATTACCCGGGTGAGTCACACAAAACCCAGTCTTATTATGAAAATATTCTAATAGAAACAGGAAGTGCTGAAATTCAGCATTTCAACGGAGAAAACTGTTATAATTTTTCAAAAATTATAATCAAACAGATTATATCTGTTGAAGAATAGGGTATTTCCACCATGAAAGAAAGGCAGATCAGCCTAAATGAGACTCGTGTGAGTTTTTCTTATTGGGATTATATCCAGGCGTTCCATCGAGTATTATATTACAACAATGACTGTCACAAGCACACATGGTTTGTGAAAGTATGTTCTAAATTATTCAATGAAACCATTCCAAATTGGTTCTTAAATTGGTGGTCATACCACGGTCCAACCGTAAAAATTTTACCAGATCCATTTCTTCGATTATATCAAGAATGGACAAAATGTTCGCCATTTTTAACTGAGCTGTATCACGCAAATCATATCTGCTATCTTGAAAAAATAGATCAAATCTATTTCTTTATTGAATTCTCAATACCATGGATCCATAAATGGGCTCCAGAATTCGGTTATACCGAAGAACAAATCCCTTGTCTATATAGAATATACTACAACAACTTTTGGGATAAATTAATGAAAACAAATCCCAAAACCGAGACTCTACATGGACAAGAACTCTTGGATTCTATCCAAGAAAAAATTAAAGAATATACATCCCTTCCACAAAAGACTATGGTAGATGGAGGATCGGTTAAACAGATCGCAAGAAGAATCTCGGTAAAAAGTGGTGATAAAACTGAGATGATTAATCAATACTTAGAAGAAGTGAAGAAGAACTTATTGAACACTCTCACTCAATTTGATAGATCTGACACCTCTATGAAGAGTGCCACCAGCAATGATGATATCCTTGCAGACAGTCAGTCGGTCCAATCAGATAAAATGTTATCTGAAGAAGCTATCGAACAGGTGGAAGAATTTCTCCGCAAATCAAAGGGAAAAAGAAAAGCAGAATAAAGTGACACCTGTCTCACAGAAACAGTTTATACACTGTACTTAGGACCCAAATAAGGGACCCATTTGTACTGTACATAGATTCCGTATGTTTTAGTTTGGGCCTATATATATGGCCATTTATTTTTATTCGAAGCAGAAGTTTTTAGTAGGTGCTCTCTCCTTTTCTCTTTCTCTTGTAATATATTGGGATATCAATAAAGAATTCAAGTTTGGAAAGCCTAAGAAATCTTAAAGGTATTTTTCTTTTCTTCTTTACTTATAGTAATATTTTTCATATATCCATAGCCGTGACTATGTCCGGCTAGAAATCTCATATCTATGCTGGATATCTAACTTCCGTACTATGTTCTCCATGAAAGAACCCAGACTCAGTTGAAATATAAGAGATTTTTATCTTAGTTTCTTGGCTTGGTTCTAAGATGGTGACGCAGTCAATTCCGGTACTACTTTATTAATTTAATCTAGCAAGCAGTGGTATTGTAAGTCCTCGTTAAAAGGAAGAAAAAGGGGCAACCTAAATCACTGTTAGAACTGCTGGATCAGAGTTAATAATGGTATATATCGTGAATTCGACAGGTCCCTTGCTTGGGTAAAAGTTTACCATTCAGTCAAAAATTAATTAAAAATCTTTCTTATTTCGATTCTATCCTTGTTGATTGTGCGGACTACCGCCTTTCTCTAAGCTTAAGGATATTCTTTGGAACTTGATCTAGATGGCCGCGCGGACTACCGCCTTCCTTATAGATCTTGGTCTAAACAATATCATATTTATTTAATAAACAGATAATTTGTTCATCTGAATTGAGAGCAAGAGATTGCTCAGTAGTTTTTATCAATTGTTTCGATGAAAATTTATCAAACCAACCATAATCATATATGGTTCTTTTATCAATTTTCGGAATAGTCCATTTATTTAACTTATCAAGATCTAGAGGTATATCAAAATATTAATATAAAAAATATTAATATAAAAAAATATAAAAAATATTATGTTATAATATAAAAAATATTATAATATAAAAAATATTATATTATAATATAAAAAATATTCGGCAGAGTAAACGGAAGAGGAAGGGGAAGATCAGCCCCTCAAAGGACATATACTCAAGGATCATCATATGGATCCTCAGCCTCACGAACTCAAAGATCATCCTATGGATCTGATTCAAACTTTCCAGTTCTCAGATTAGGGAACAAGAGTTTAATAAACTCTAAAATTGGAGAAGCCTCATCCTCTAATATGGTAAAATTGGATGATATTCCAAAAGACAGTTCATTATATGAACAATTACAGGCTTATATGTCTCAAAAGCAAAGTGATACTTTTGCTGCTGCAGTCACTAAAGAAGACAAAAATGATATCCAGTTCTTTGAAAAGATTGAAAGAAAAGAAATGATATTTCTTATTGAAAACTCTGAAATTCAAAGGAAAAATGATCTATATAACCAAAAATTCCTGATTAAAACAGATGCCCAGTCAGTTAAATATATGTTTAACAAAGACTTTAAACATGATGCCTCTAAACTTATATTTTAGCCCTGTCCCAAAAGTTGTTGTAGTATATTCTATATAGACAAGGGATTTGTTCTTCGGTATAACCGAATTCTGGAGCCCATTTGTGGATCCATGGTATTGAGAATTCAATAAAGAAATAGATTTGATCTATTTTTTCAAGATAGCAAATATGATCTGCGTGATACAGCTCAGTTAAAAACGGCGAACATTTTGTCCATTCTTGATATAATCGAAGAAATGGATCTGGTAAAATTTTTACGGTTGGACCGTGGTATGACCACCAATTTAAGAACCAATTTGGAATGGTTTCATTGAATAATTTAGAACATACTTTCACAAACCATGTTTGCTTGTGACGGTCATTGTTGTAATATAATACTCGATGGAACGCCTGGATATAATCCCAATAAGAAAAACTCACACGAGTCTCATTTAGGCTGATCTGCCTTTCTTTCATGGTGGAAATACCCCATTCTTCAACAGATATAATCTGTTTGATTATAATTTTTGAAAAATTATAACAGTTTTCTCTGTTGAAATGCTGAATTTCAGCACTTCTTGTTTCTATTAGAATATTTTCATAATAAGATTGAGGTTTGTATGACTCACCCGGGTAATATAAACCATTTAGTAAATACCTTTGGAGAATCTTCCAAGGTTCATTTTTCCTTTGAATTTCAGAGTTTTCAATAAGAAATATCATTTCTTTTCTTTCAATCTTTTCGAAGAACTGGATATCATTTTCGTCTTCTTTAGTGACTGCAGCAACAAAAGTATCACTTTGCTTTTGAGACATATAAGCCTGTAATTGTTCATGTAATGAACTGTCTTTTGGAATATCATCCAATTTTACCATATTAGAGGATGAGGCTTCTCCAATTTTTGAGTTTATTAAACTCTTGTTCCCTAATCTGAGAACTGGAAAGTTTGAATCAGATCCATAGGATGATATTTGAGTTCGTGAGGCTGAGGATCCATATGATGATCCTTGAGTATATGTCCTTTGAGTATATGTCCCTTGAGTATATGGTCCAGCTCGTAACAGGGCTCTTTCTTTGCATACTATTAGTTATACTATGAGTGAAAAAATTGTAGAAAGGGTAAGAATTGACCCAAAGACTAATATTGTGCAGGTAACTGATAGACTGTCTGATATTGATCCTACTGCCTCAGATGGTATAAAGACACCTTCCTAAGTAGAGTCATGGATCTTCCCGACAGCAACTCTACTCATTGGAAATCGAAGTTGATAGATGGATTTCCCCCTTTATTTGCAGAGCGAGTTAAACGAGCTCTCAGAGGTAACCACACCGAGATCCCTTATCAACTCTATACTTACGGGAAGCTTGTGGGTACTTGCACCCAAGAAGGATTAAATCTTTGCAACGAGGTAAAATTATCTCAACAAATTAAGGATGATAAGAAAAAAGTGAAGTCACAATTAGGAGACTTTTGTGAACAGTTAATGTATGTGTAGTAATTATAAAATAAATGTGTGTGAAGTATATAAACAAAATGTATGATAAAGTATATATGGAATATGATATTGTGTAAAATAACATGACTTATAAATATACGTATATGTAGTAAAAAATAATAATTTTAGATATAAAATGACTTACGAATATATGTATATGAAGTAAAAAATATATAGATATATTAATGGGTGTAAAAATAGTATGTGCAAAAAATATATTATGTACGTAAAATATATGTGTAATATGATATGATATAATTTAATAGTATGGAAAATATGTTTACAAAACAATAATAATATATATATACCTCATATTTGCAATTTTTCTTTTGGAGAATACTCTGAAATGGGATAACTGTGGGTCAAAATTTTATACAAATAATATTAGTAAAAACTGAGTTGACAATCCATTTTAGCAAAAATTGATAAGCAGATTTTTTTAAAAAAAGTCATTTTATAGCATCTCATTTCTATGTTTTTGCCTGACGATGTAGAAACAACTAATAGTGGAAGAAACATGATATTCTTAATAAAAGGTACAACTCCTTAAATTTAAGAATGAAAAGAAAGAAATGTCTATTTTGATTTTCTAAAATAACCTTGTGTTAGAAAACAGTGACATGATAATTGTTATTTTTTATTAAAGAAGACAATCAATACTTTATACTTAAGGAGAGAGAGAATCCACAAAGATGGCTATGGCCTGTACGAAATCACATAAAGACATACAAAGTTAGCAAATATTAATTTCAAAAATAACAATAAGATATAAAGGACGGAGAGAACTAAGAAGCGTTGGACTTTTTGAGAGCCCAACTCCTAATACTTGACTCCGAAAGCGCATGTTGTCCTAATAGCTGCTGGCCCAAAATATATTGGGCCGAGGTTGAGTTTCAAAATGAGAACTCCAGCTCTCCGGTTGTTCCATGAAAACAAAAAAAAGAGTAAAGGATTAGAAGGTAATTAAGTAAAAGAAAAAAAGAGCATGTAAAGGCAATTTGGTGAAGAGGTATATATATACAAGAGTTTCCAACAAAATAAAATCACAAGTTAAACGTATTTGAGATGTGTGAAACTTGAGAAAGAGTTACTTAACGACAATTATCAACTAATACAATGACAGTCAGTTTAGTTCTTAAATACAAGTATCTGCAGGTGATACAAAATCATCTATACCACCATAAGTAATTTGAAAAGCTCTATTATCTTGAACATGCTTAATTACTACTTGTTGGACAAATTATTTGTTAAGAAAAATATTTTATACTCAAAAATATGTCACTGAATCATCTTAGGATTCTAACTTGCTAAATTAAGAGGTATAGGTATCCAACATTAATAAGAAGCAAAAATGATTGGAATTGACGTGTTATTAAAGAAAGAAAGTTACTGCCACATTCTCTGTCTTCTCAAATTGTTGGTCATATTGAGACTTGCTACAAGTTAGTCAAGGAAGATAAATTAATAGAAAATCTCAGAAGAATTGGTGGCATTTCAGCAGAAGAGCGTTCCCAAGAAAATTATTCTACTCACAGGTACAGTAGAAAAGAGGTTTACATCGCTTGAATTATACGTTTCTTGACATGGTGAAGCAGCGAATATCCTAAAGCCTATAGTAGACTATTTTAACCAATATCTTATTTCGACTTAACAAGACGGGATTGATATTGTAGTTACTAAAAAAAAAGCACTTTCATTCGAACACGAGAATTATTCTTTCAAATTACAAAAAGGAAAGAACATACTCCTTTATTTGCATTATCAGATTTCAAATTATCAAAGTAAGGTATTAAGCTCATGACTGCTAAGAAAAATCTGCACATATATCACATAAACAAATAAAATCTAAGCTTTAACATACAACTTCTTAAAATTCTCAAGCACGGCATGTTGTTGTTATTTTTTTACACAAAACAAAGGGGGAGATTTGGTACCAGCATGGTATCGATCCTATAAATGGATGTTCCCTCAAGGGAATCGATGATATGTCCAACAAACTAAACATATGAATTCAAACTATGAAGTAAAGAACATACACAACCTTATGCTAGCTATTATTTGAGAATGAACCTCGATCCACATTTGTTACTAAGGATATGACCGAAACACATCAAGAACAACAAGCATCACACCTTTTATTCTCCTTAAACAGATTCGTAATCTCTCTTTTAAGTGATGCAGCACTTTAAACCATTTTACATGCTGATTTTAGTAGAAACACTAGCAAATACGTCAAGGCAGAGTTTTAGGTAAGCGACTTAGTTACTTGAGCAAACGTACACTCGAGAGACTAAAGCACTTCCTCTATTATTCATATGAGACTGATTTATTAATCAAATTATAGACATGGTAAAGTAAAGCTAAATAGAATTTTCAACAAACATTTAAATACTCACTCACATGTTCGAAATTATAATTGAAACAAGTAAGAACGAAGAGGGCGAACACTAACCCCTCTAAACTAAGTTTAATCTAGAAGTGAGGCTTTATAATTATTTAAACACATAGAGACTCAAGTGACTAACTCCATTACCATGTTATAGAATCAACCAAAAAAAAACTGAACTAGAAACATACAATGAATCATTTCAAAGTTTAAAATAAAGCTTTTTTCATGCTAAATAAGAAATAAAAGAAAATCTTGTAAAAAAAACACAACCAGGCAGGGAGATAACTAAAGGTATATGGCCATGTTTAGAAATTTTAGGTTGATATCACAATGGTCTTATAACGGATAGCTGAACACCTTTGAACTGAAACTAATAGACAACTATCCACACACTTAAAACGTCAAATTTTGTGAACTAATCTATAAGTTGTAAACACCTTACGAAGATACAACCTGATGTAAATACAACTATACGATAAGATATAGTTTCATTTCATATTTTTGTACTTTTGACTAGTAGACTAAGACAGATAATACCCAAACCAAACACAATCAATGTGTTATAAAGCAAAAATCGAGCATTATGTAATTTAGGAGGGATGAGATTTTACCTTGTGTGGGGCAGCGATTGAGGCCGTCCAAGTGTCGAGTTTCCAGCTAGCGACTCCATTCCGAGTGTGAATGATTAGAATAATAAGCTAGAGGTATTAGTATCAAAGAGAAAGAGAAAGAGAATAGAGCAAAAGAAATAGAGAACTTTGGAGAATAAAGGAGATGAATTCTTTGATATTCCAACTTTTCTTGCCTTCAACCCTTGCCCTCAAAGGGGTGGCTAAATCCCCCTTTTATAGGCAGATTTGGAGCATGTAAGCCCCTTAAGGGAGCTTCAAATTGAATTCAAAATTTGAATTCTTCAACCATTGACAAGACAAAACATAACAGAATAAAAGAGAGGGGGTAAAGGTGATAAGAAAGAAGGTAGGGATGGGGGTCACCTTTTCAGGCATGATTTGGGGGAGATAGAGATGTTGACGGCAAAAATCTGACGGACCAAGCTCGAATCCGACGGTCTTCAATTTTGCTCCTCCTTCCCGAAGCAAACAGTGGAAGAGATGGCTTTTATAGCTCTGAAAAATCCCTATAAAAGGGGAAAAGTGGACGTGGAGGTGATGGGAGGAGTGTCGTCGCCGTTTGCCCACCGGTTTAAGCAAAATCCGACGCGTCTTGGAGGTGAGGGCGACGAGAAAAGGGGAGTTAGGGGGGCTGGTCGGTTTTGGACGAGAGGAGAGAGTGTGAGGGTTAGCTTAGGTTTAGTTTAGGGATTTAGGTAATGGGCTGATTATTTAGGCTAAAAGAAATATAAAATTGGCCCAAAATTTGGTAAATGAATAGTTTGTAGGAAAATTTAATTTTTTTCCAATCGTTTTTTCACTTAAATTAATTTAACGATGCTTCTTTTATCCTAACTAATTTTCCAATACGTATATATATGACTTAAAATAACTTTAATACGCGTAATTGCAATTCATAATTAATAAAATTATATTTTGAAAATATTATAGCGATACAACAAAATTTATTTAGAATTTGAAAATAAAAGTTAATATACTAATATTTTATTAAAAAGAATGAATTATAAAATATTTTTGGGATGATTTTATAAGATACAATATTATTAGTTATTATTATTTCATACATAGAGAATAAAGGAAATAATACATATTATTATTATTATTATAAAAAGTAAAGGAAATCATTTTTAAAAATGATTATTGGTGCCAAAATTTATTTAAAACTAATATAAAAATAAGAAAATTATTTTGGAAAAGTCCTCGGAACTAAGAAGCATAGAAAAATTAATTATGGGAAAAAGAAGAGCCAAAATTGGGTGTCAAAAACTTGCCCCTCTTCGAACAGAGATGATGAAAGAGTCTTTGGGCGAAGACGTTGACATAAAGTCGATTTTGTCTCGACCAAAAAAAAAGAATGATATTTAAAAGTACGCTCCCAGAAGGAGCAGAATGGTGAAGCTAGAGTCAACATGACTGTGATTATGAATTCGACCGAACTCTGATCTCCGAGTTGCCTACATATCTCGTGTTTCACGAGAATCAGGCCGATGTAGTTCAAAAATTTTGCTAGGTCCTCAAAATTTGCCCCCAGTGCTGGTTTTACGATGACACTGGTATTTCCTGGAATAAAGAGGAAAATAATCTTGGCACGAATGGAGTGGGTACGGCCATGCTCGAAGTTGAGCTGCCTACATATCCCTAAGGAAACGAGAATCAGGCCGGTTGTAGTTCTGAATAGAGGATTATGGTAAATTTTGAGGCAGTCCTCAAAATTTGCCCCAGTGTATGATTTATGGTTGACACCGGTCTCTTAGTTGAGCTTGGAAAGAGTTTTATGGAATTGAAGATAGATTATTTGCTAGATGTCAATAACCTTTTCAGGATGGGCGCACTTTCACAGCCTCCCAATTATAAATGTGGTGCATAACACACTCTTAAACGAGACTCTACTAGGTGCATCACGCATCTCTATAAGATCACGTCATATTGTTGGATGGAGGTAGGCCCTTTGATATCCTCTAGTGAGAATTCTAGGAGGTGAAGAAAAAAAAATATCGAGCTCACGAGAGCAGGTGCGCTCTGATTTAGAAGTATCGACAACTGATTACAGGAATTGGAGTCGGAGTGCTAGTCTTGAACTCTGGCTTGTGAGTTTGGTATTCCTTATCAAGCATTGCCTCAATCGCTGCTTAGAGGTAGTTCCACGTTGTAGTGTGTTGTCCTATAAAATAGGTAAAAAGGGGTTACAAAGTACCTGTTGAGGCTCAAAAATGTAAATTAAAATTGTAATGTAAAGAGCAGAGTGTAGATATCCAAACGATTGTCGACGTCTCCATTTTGCGGAGTGGATGTAATATAGGTGAAATAACTTGGGAAGTAAAGCCTCAAGCTCGTGGGGCAACACTTAAAGTAAAGCCACTCGACTGGCGGGGCAACACTTGTAAAGTAAAGCCTCTCGACTGGCGGGGCAACACTGTAAAAGTAAAGTGTAATGACCCTTCCGGTCATTTCCACGTATAAGTGTTGAAGTCAAGCAAATCGACTAAAGATATCGTAAACTCTTTAACAAATTTTCTGAACCATTGGGTCAAATGTATCAGGGCTTTTCTCCCAATATATAAAGAGTTAGAAGTCCCCCGAAATACCTAATCGAAGGTCTACGAGTCTAGTTTTCAACGCACAAAACCGCACGTCCAAATAATCTCTGAGCAAAAAGTTATGACTGTTTTACCGCGGACTGTCTGGCAGAAAACGGGTTGCGAACCGGGTCGAGAACCGGGTCGGGTTAAACGCGATTTAAGCCTCGATTTCACGTTTTAAAATGCCATTTCAGTTCCGAAACAGTGATAAAATATAAGGGAGGATCCCGAGAGAATTCTTGAATATCGAAATCGTGCGTAGGCGAATCACGAGCCTAAACTTAAGAACTTTATTAGCCTCGTGCGTGTATTTGAAAATACGTTATTTAAAAGTTGAATTTGGTAAAAATTATATTATTATTACCTTTTCAAAATATTTTAAAGGTTTATGAAAAGTAGGTTACGATATAAGTGTATACGTATTTATTTTTATAAGGTTTTTATACTCCGTAATATTTTAACGGAGATAGTAAATTTAGTTATGTTAAAATTTATTATTACAATATAGTAGGTTTTGTTTGAAATAATTTTCTATGAATTATGGTATATTTAAAATATTATATTTATTTTACCACGAATTTATGCAATACCCGAATATATATATAACGAGATATATATTATTATGGTGGCACCACCACTTCCACGTGGAAGTGGTGGAGAAGTGCACAGCACTTACTTGCATTAAAATGGGACACCTAGGTATGCCACTAATTCTTTCAAACAACCTGCCAACTTAGTGCTTATATGTTTCTAAACATTTAAGGCCCTTCTCATTTGCTACACATTAGAAAGAGATGCTGCCACTTATAATGTAACATATTCTATATATGCTTCTGCAACATGAGTTTCAATTGGGGATGAAAGTTAATTCAATATACCTTCTGTAATCAATTATCTACGTCAAGTTATTCCGTCCCAAATCCGAATCCGATTCCGATTTAGTTTTGGATTTTCTCGGAGTAGTTCGAGCTTTGACATCGTTGTTCTAGCAGCTTGTCGTCGGACGACAGGTAGGTTACGGTTGATTGTGAGCTGCGGGGCAGCTATTGTGTGTGATCATACCATTTCCATGCATATAAAGAGGTTTTATCCATGTTTTACTGTGAGTTGGCATCGGGCCTACTGGCACTGTTTTCTAAACCTTGCATGGCCCGGGGGGCCCGTTTTTGATGGAAATGATTTGGAAATGGTTGATTTCACTTGTGGAGATTTTTGGGCAAGAAAGTAAAATTATGTTTAAAATCATCAATTTTATGATTATCGCTAGACTCGGCAGGGCCGGGGTGCTAGTTGAATTTTCTTGTTACTTGAGATGAGTTTTAGCCTCGGTCGGACCGAGCACCTGAGATGACTTTTTACTGTTTAGACCCGGCTACGCCCGGGCACCCTTGGAGGGGTTTTTGAGATATTTTCCTACTATTTTTAGTCCTGGACAGGGTCTGGGCATGCATATTCGAGACTGGGTCTCTATCTTGATATCGAGACTGGGTCTCTATCTTGATACATGTTCTGATACTGAGATTTAGTATGGGGTCTGGGACCTCCATAGACCTTGCCATCCGGGCTAGGGGCTACGGGCTGCGTGTGCCGGAGGAGGGGTATACGATGGAGTAGAGGTATACGGGCAGAGTCCTTCCATGGAACCTACCTGCTGGGCCGGATCGGCGCCGGAGGAGGTACATACAGAGATACTATGGCACTTGAGATCTTCATGCATCATATCATTCATGTTCGAGATTCCACCCTTGTTTGCTGTTTGCTGATTGTACGCTCCGGTAGTATGGGATGCCGGAGGGTTTGTTTTCACTTGTTTGTGTTCCTCGGTTGTATGGGCGGCCGGGGGACTGTAGGTAGACTTTTGCTTTTTACTTGCAGAATTGTTCTCTATTATGGATAAGTATGACATTGGTATGATTAGTTGAGTTTGATTCATGTCTCTGAGCATGCCTATTATTACTCTTTCTCTCTTCTTCTTACACTTGAGGTTACCGGTATACCGTCCATTTCGTAAACTTATTTTATATACACTGTTATTGCAAGGACCCAGGTGCGTTATTTCTTACTTTCACCTGTGCTTTGGTGTGTATATTCTGCTTACTAGCCTCACATGTGGTTCTTTTGATTTCCCTCTGGGCTAGTTCCTGTGTACCTTTCGTTGATTTCTGTGACTACTTGCTTCTATTCTGTCTATTACTGCGCTTTTATCTTATATGTGCCCAGTCGGCCTATGATACCTACTGGGTACCTTATGCTTCGCATTTGGTGCTCACCCCTACCCCTGCATCTTTGGGTGCAGATCCTAGCGTGGGCCATCGCCGTTAGATCTTGTGATTCGTGCTTGGAGATCTGTTGGGGACTACTTCAGGCTGAGGGTGAGCTCTTGGCGATCGGAGCTTAGCTTTAGTTTATCTTTTGCTTCATGTACTCTATTACCATTCAGAGACATCTGTATATATAGTTTTGGTTTATTTGCACTCCATGTATGTAGTTGGCTCTATACTATGATACCAGGTCTTGGGGTTTGGTTTAGTTTCCGCATATGTATATATTTATATCCCTGTTATCTATTTTATTCGTCTTGTTCCCTTTTTGCTAGATAGTAGCCCATTACAAACTGTTCTGGGCTACGGGAATTGGTTCGCCTACTGGGGGTTATAGGCGCCATCATGACAGAGAAATCGAGTCGTGACAACTTGGTATCAGAGCTTTAGGTCCACCGGTGTCATCGGTATAGGAGCCAATGTCTAGTAGAGTCCTGCGGATCGGGGCGGAGACGTCCGTACTCAATCTTTGAGAGGCTACAGTGACATTTTAGGAAATTTAACTCTTTCATTGCTTCTGTGTTGTGCGTACTACCCTTGAAGTTTCTGGAGATCTCATTTATTCTACTTCATTCTTCCGCAGATGGTTCGTACGAGATCATCGGCAGCACGCGAGGATGAGCCTCCCACTCCAGCTAGGGGTCGAGGACGCCCTCGAACAGTGGCACCTGCTAGAGCTGCTAGCGTGGAGATAGAGCCCGAGCAGCATGTGGTTCAGGGAGCAGCCCAGGTACCACCAACTCCAGCGCCAACTCCGGTACCAGCTCCAGTGCCCACTTCTGTGCCAGCTCCAGTCGCAGCTCAGTCTCCAGATATTCGGGGATTACTATTACAGCTTTTGGGTGTGATTGGAGAGCGGCCTTCTGAGGTAGCACAGACATCCGCTCAGGGGGCAGCCCTGGGTGCACAGAACTTAGGAGCGCAGTCGGCTACTATGGCTCCCCGTGCGGAGGTTATTCCGGTTCCATCTGTTGCACAGCCTCTTGCTCCTCGCCCAGTTATGACAGAGTCAGAGCAGAAGGCGTTGGGTAGGTTTTTGAGGTTAGCACCTCCGAGGTTTGCAGGTACTTCTGGGCAGGATCCACATGACTTTATTACTACCTGTGAGGAGATGTTGCATCATCTGGGTTTGTTTGAGACTCACGGGGTTGGTTATACTACCTACCAGTTAGAGGGCCCAGCGAAGTTATGGTGGAGGGCTCAGGTTGCTTGTAGACCACAGTCGTCACCTCCTTTGACCTGGTCTGAGTTTTATGAGGCCTTTATGGCCAAGTTCCTACCCCAGAGTGATCGGGAGCGTCGCAGGGAGCAGTTTACTCACCTTGTGCAGGGGTCTACGACTATCTCGGAGTATGAGACCCGTTTCCATCAGCTAGCACCATTCGGAGCTATGATCATTCCTACCGAGGCAGATAGGATTCGCAGATTTGTATGGGGGTTGAGGCCAGAGATCAGGCAGCCAGCTGAGATATTGATTGCCAGTGGTTGGTCATTCCAGGCCATTGTAGACTATGCTCGCACTGTGGAGGACTTACAGCGACATGATCAGGGGTCCAGAGATAAGAGGCCTCGACATCAGGGTGTCTATAGTGGTTCCAGATATGGTGGTAGAGGTCCTGGCCAGTGGAGTCGGAGTTATCAGCCACAGCAGTACCAGGGTCAGTCCAGCCGACCGGTGCAGGCTTCCCTTCAGACTTTTGGCAGTACCCAGTTCGAGCAGGCTCAGAGCAGCCATCACGGCTATGGCGGCCAGTCTTCAAGGGGTACAGTTTCTGGGGCATCAGGTCGTGGTGGTCATACGGGATTTGCTGGTTCATCTCGACTGAGTAGGCCATCAGGGGCTTGTTTCACTTGTGGTGCGATGGGTCATTTTGCTAGAGATTGCCCTCAGCAGGGTACAGTTCAGTTGGCCGAGCCTTTACGAGTAGTTCAGCCCCCAGCTAGAGGGGGTGGTCGTCAGAGTAGAGGTAGTGCTCCGCGTGGCAGAGCAGGT